>JADZMA010001700.1:0-15737 GCA_020796225.1 Arion vulgaris
GATCATATTATTTGAAATTAAGAAATCAAGTACTATTCCGTATCACTGGACTCTACTCAGACATTTCGCATGTGGACAACTCACTCAATAGTGCGCTATGTAGTTACCATCTGGACCAGTGGAAAGGTTTGTGAAGTTCTTGGATATGGAAGGTCATACTGCTGAACAACTCGCCCAAAGTTTACTTGATTTTTAAAAGGAAAATGGCATTGATATCAAAGACTGTCGCGGTCAAAGCTTTGACAATGCCAGCAACATGAGTGGAAAATACAGCTTAACACGCATTAGAGATAAATAAGTGCGCAGAATACATTCCCTGCTTTGCACATTCCTGAATTTGGTTGCAAAGTGTCAGAATGTTGTATAGAAGCATCCATTTTTTCGATTTTGTTGAAAGTCTCTATACATTCTTTTCGGCTTCTACCTATCGATGGGGCATTCTTACAAAAGCACTGGAAGATACAGGTTCAAAACTCCCGACTTTGAAGAGACTGTCGGACACCAGGTGGTCTTCTCGAGCTGATGCGACAAAAGCACTTTATGTGGTTTTACCATTATCAAACAAGTTTTGGATGACATCTCAAATAACATGGATCAAAGGTAGAGTGTCGTAATCAAGCGTATGGGCTGTTTGGAGATGAAGTATTGGAAGACGGAATAGTTAGCATTTTATGGAACGGAATTCTAGAACGCTTGCGAAGCGTCTGCGCTTCATTACAGTCACCTGATCAAGACCTTAACACGGATATGCTCTTTATGAATCGTTACACGGGTACGTTCAAGCAATGCGGCCTACATTTTCAGATATTGAGGCCAAGTCAAATCTGACTCACTGTCAAGAATATCAGCAACAAACTTCACGACGACGCAAGCGAAATACTAAGTACGACAATTTTAGTGGCTCTACTACGCTCGATGAAGTTGTAGAAAATCAAACACCCAAACAAAAATGTGAAAGTCAGGTGTTTATTGTCATAATTGATAATGTACTCTCTGCCTTAGCTAAACGCATGGAGCGTACCATAGAGTGACTGATGTATTTGGAACATTTCGGCAGTTAAAATCTCTTACAGCAGAAGAGATCTTGAAAAGAACTCCAAATATTGTCGGCTCTTACCAAGAGGATTTGGAAGAAAGCCTAGGCGACGAACTTATGCAGTTCTGAACTGCTAAAACTAACGTAGCTGCTGCTATTAGGCAACGAAAAGAATGAGGCCCTTGAACTGCAATTTTATAAACTTATAATGGAAAATTCATTAGAGTCGTGTTTCCCAAATGTAGAAATAGTCTTACAGAATTTATTGTCTTTAATGATTACTAACTGCAGCAGAGAACTTTCTTTTCAACATTAAAGCGTATAAAAAGTGAGTTAAGAAACATGATGGAACAAGATCGTCTAAATAACCTCACCTTAATGAACATTGAATGTAATTTACTTAGAAATTGTTGTCTAGTATTATCTCAAATTTGCTCACATTAAATCGAGACAAGTTTGTTTGTAAATTTATGTTTTATTATTTATTATCATACAAAACTTAGGGCCCGCTAAAATTGCAGCAGGCCCCCTGCTGGTCTAATCCGGCTCTGATCACAGAAATAATGTTAAAGACAGAAGATAATTAAATAAACACATTTATGACAGAGAGCCACAAAGAGCAATGTTACTTACTCCGATACAGTGGATACAAAGCAAAAGGTCAGACCATGCAAGGTGAATCTCAGAGATAACAGAGGTGACGAAAGACTTTGTTTATGAAGCGCATACTAAAGCCCGTTGTAGAAATATCTTTTGACCCGGAAGCTGTGAGGCATATCGGGACTGAAGAAGAGAAAGAATTACAAGGAGTATAGGAGCTCGCTCCAAGTGTCTATTTTTCCCTGACGCTGAAAGACAAACAAGGTTAAAGACTAGATATAAGACATAATACTTAATCAATCAATTAGGTAATTAACTATGTCGTTACATATAATCCAGCTTTTCTATTTATATACTTCTACTTTCGAGAAACAATATGTCTTACTTTTCCCTTGTCATCATCTTGAGTTTGTCTTTAGATTAATTGTGTGACTTTATCTTGTTTTATTTCAATTGTGTTTAATAGAAGCTGGTATTTGTAGACTCCTAGAGTCTATGTTAATCAGCTATACTACGTCATGAATTCATGTCTTGTCTATGTCATCGATCTTATATATTCATCTGCTTCGAGCACAGGCGGAACTCACAAATGTCCTCAGCTGCTATTTCTAAAACATTTCTCAGCTTGATAAGGGTTTTCGCCTTGATCATTTGTACAATCTGAGTCGTCATCATTATTATCAAGAATCGTGACTGCTGACGTATATACGAGATACCGTCCTTTCCACATGTAGTATTATCTTGTCCTTGTCCCGGCTTGATGTCTTTCTCTTTCTTCACGTATAAATATACCTTCTCATTGTCCCAGTAGAGCAATACCTTCTCATTGTCCCAGTAGAGCAATACCTTCTCATTGTCCCAGTAGAGCAATCTTTTTTCGTTGTCCCAGAGAGACACCTTCTCGTTGTCCCAGTAGGCAATACCTTCTCGTTGTCCCAGTAGAGCAATAACTTCTCGTTGTCCCAGTGGCAATAACTTCTCATTGTCCCAGTAGAGCAATCCTTCTGTTGTCCAGTGAGGCAATACCTTCTCGTTGTCCCAGTGAGCAATACCTTCTCGTTGTCCCAGTAGAGCAATAACTTCTCGTTGTCCCAGTAGAGCAATACCTTCTCATTGTCCCAGTAAAGCAATACCTTCTGTTGTCCCAGTGAGCAATACCTTCTCGTTTGTCCCAGTGAGGCAATACCTCGTTGTCCCAGTGAGCAATAACTTCTCGTTGTCCAAGTAGAGCAATAACTTCTCGTTGTCCCAGTAGGCAATCCTTCTCATTGTCCAGTGGGCAATCCTTCTCTTGCCCCAGTTGGGCAATCCCTTTCCCCGTTGTTCCAGTAGGGGCAATCCTTCTCGTTGTTCCAGTAGGGTTTTCTCATTGTCCCAGTGAGCAATATTTTTCCGTTGCCCCGTTAGCAATACCTTTCGTTGTTCAGTAGGCAACACCTTCTCGTTGTTCATGAGGCAATACCTTCTGTTGTAACAGTAGGCAAAACTTTCGTTTCTGTTTATTGATACCTTTTCATTGCCCCCGTTTATTGATCCTTTTCATTGTTCACTGACAAATTTTTTTATTGTCCCGTTTAGTGATTTTTCTGATTGTCAGAAAACAATACCTTCTCATTGTCCCCTTTTAATCCCTTTTCTCATTTTTCCCGTACAACAATATTTTTTTATTTTCGTAAAACAATATCTTCTCTTGTTCGAAAAAATCCTTATCATTGTTTACGTAGAACAATATCTTCTCATTGTTCAGAAATACCTTCTCATTGTTCGTAAAACAATATTTTCCTTTGTTCACGTGAAAATACTTTCTCATTGTTCGTAGAACAATATCATCTAAATTTTTCCCTAAAATCCCTTCTCGTTCCGAGTGCAATCCTTCTCATTGTTTAAACAATATCTTTTTTTTTTAAACAATATCTTCTCTTTTCGTGAATATCTTCTCTTTTCGAAAAATCCTTCTCATTGTTCGTAAAACAATATCTTCTCTTTTCCCTAAAATCCTTTCTCATTTTCGTGAACAATATCTTCTCTTTCGTAAATCTCTCTTTTTCCGTAGAAAAATATATCTCTTTTCGTGGCAATATCTTCTCATTGTTACGTAGAAATACCTTCTCATTGTTCGTAGAACAATATCTTCTCTTTGTTCGTAGAAATCCTTCTCATTGTTCGTAGAGACAATATTTCTCTTTTTCCCGTAAAACAATATCTTCTCTTGTTCAGTAGAACAATATCTTCTCATTGTTCGTAGGAACAATATCTTCTCATTGTTCGTAGAAATACCTTCTCATTGTTCACGTAGAACTATCTTCTCTTTCGTGGAACAATATTTTATTGTTCGTAGAACAATATCTTCTCATTGTTCACGTAGAAATATCATCTCATTGTTCGTAAATACCTTCTCATTGTTCACGTAATACCTTCTCATTTTTCCCGTAAATGCCTTTTCATTGTTCCCGTAGAGCAATATCTTCTCTTTTTCCCGTGAAATACCTTCTCATTGTTCGTAGAACAATATCTTCTCTTGTTCGTAGAGCAATATCTTCTCATTGTTCACGTGAAATACCTTCTCATTGTTCCGAAAGAACAAAATCTTCTCGTTGTTCACGTAAAATACCTTCTCATTGTTCACGTAGAACAATATTTCTCATTGTTAGTAAAACAATATCTTCTCATTGTTCACGTAAATACCTTCTCATTGTTCGTAAGAAAATACCTTCTCATTGTTCACGTAGAAAATATCTTCTCATTGTTACGTAAATACCTTCTCTTTTTTCCCGTAGACAATATCTTCTCTTGTTCACGTAGAAATACCTTCTCATTGTTCACGTAGAACAATATCTTCTCATTGTTCACGTAGAGAAATACCTTCTCATTGTTCACGTAGAGAAATACCTTCTCATTGTTCACGTAGAACAATATCTTCTCATTTTCGTAGAACAATATCTTCTCATTTTCACGTAAAATACCTACTCGAGTTTAAAAATACCTTTTCCTTGCCCGATAATTTTTGTTTTCTGAAAGAATTTTCATTTTACTCTTTTCCCATATAAGAGCAGGAAAAACACCTTTCCCCATATAGAGCAGGAAAAAAAGTACAACTTTCCCCATATAAGAGCAGGAAAGAGAAACCCAGCTTTCCCCATATAAAAAGCGGAAAAGTAGCTTTCCCTATAAGAGCAGGAAAAGAGTAACCAGCTTTCCCCATAAACAGGAAAAGAGTAACCAGCTTTCCCCTTTATAGCTCGTAGCTACGCTTCATTGTCGTCTCCGATGGGACTGGAACTGTGTTTCACCTACATTTAGATTAAGAATCTTTCTAAATAATATCTTTGTCTTGTTTTTATTTATTTGAAGTTTGACTTCTTTACCAGTGTTCGTTTGTTCAATTATTCATTTCA
The DNA here is from genome assembly GCA_020796225.1 of Arion vulgaris. Lineage (NCBI taxonomy): Eukaryota > Metazoa > Mollusca > Gastropoda > Stylommatophora > Arionidae > Arion > Arion vulgaris. Next base: position 5,032 of record JADZMA010001700.1, read on the forward strand.
AAAAGGGTTTTATTAGTTGCTGAATCGACGTCACAACACTCCAGGCAGACCCATAGGTGCACATTCTCCCAACAGATACCCAAAAGGTATGCATATTAATGGTGTCTGTGCTGGCTGGTCAACACCTCCTCACTTTCCCGCTCAGTCATCCAGTGAATTTATTTGTTATTGTTTGTCATAATTTGTTTTTTCTTGCTGATTGATTGATTGATTACACTTTTGTTACTAGCCATGTGTGCTTCGATCTCTCTCTCTCTCTCTCTCTCTCTCTCTCTCTTCTTCTTGAAAGGGACATATATGTCGAGTGCACAAATTCAGCATCAAATGTGAGGTGCACTGATCAATTTTTTAAAAAGGTGCAATTCTTTAGAAATGTTATTTAAATTTTTGATTCTAATTAATTATTTACTTATCAGCGATTTCTCATATTGATTTGATGTTAATTATTCTTATGCGCGACTACTCATATTGATTTGATTTATCAACATGATTGTAAACGGGTCCCCCTGCCCCCCCCCCTTCCCTCCTCCTCCTTTATAATCTCTAGAGGTCTGCAAAAGGGGGGGAATAATGGTAAATTCCCTTTCCCTCTTTGACCTCTGTCCGTCAAACTTACCCGAACAATACTACTATTACTGAATCGATTGATGTTTTCCCTTTTTAAATGAATCAATATCTTTTTTTTTGCAAAAGCCTCCGACCCTTTCTACCCGCTCTCTGATCTTTGATGTTGCAACAATTATATAATGATCACAAATGGTACATCAAACCATTGGGATTTTTTAATATAAACCATTCGTTTGATTGATTGATTGATTGTTTATTGATTGATGAACCATCATCATTGCCTTCGATGAATAAACATTTTTCCCATCTCTTTCTTAAAAGGAAGATCTCGCTGCGTGCACGAACTCTGGCAGGGGAGCGCCCCCGGTGATTTATTAAAGATGGTAAAACATAGTAGTGAATTTTTTTGTAATATTTTTTCTGGATTTTGCCGGGCAAGCCTTTCTGGTATCGATATTTGCCCGGGCAAGCCTGCTGGTATCGATATTTGCCCCCAAACCTGCGGTATCGAATATTTGCGGGCAAACCTGCTGGTATCAGAATATTTGCCCGGACAAACCTGCTGGTATCGAATTTTGCCCGGCATGCCTCTGGTATCAAATTTGCCGGGCAATTGGTATCAAATATTTGCCCGGCAAACCTGCTGGTATCGAATTTTGCGGGCATGCCTGCTGGTATCGAATATTTGCCGGGCAAACCTGCTGGTATCGAATATTTGCCGGGGATGCCTGCTGGTATCGAATATTTGCCGGGCAAATGCGTATCGAATATTGCCCGGGCATGCCTGCTGGTATCGAATATTTGCCGGGCAAACCTGCGGTATCGAATTTTGCCCGGGCAAGCCTGCTGGTTCGATATTTGCCCGGGCAAGCCTGCTGGTTTTCGAATATTTGCCGGGCAAAGCCTCGTATCAATTTGAACTGTCAAGAATTCTTTTACCTGCTCAAATTGAACACGAGAACCTACGTTTTATCGTCCGTCTTCGATAGGACTAGGAACTCGATCTCACCTACACTGAGATCAGGATCTCTGAAAAATATCCAGATGGGTTCAGGGTGAACTTGGTCCTTTGCACAAGACGAGCACCCAACCTTTTTACGCTATAGAGATTCTAAAATCTATTCAGTTTTAGATACAGCGTCAGAATAATTTATATATTCTACTGTATGCTATCAACTTGACTAGAATGAAGATTTATATATTCTACATCTGTATGCTATCAACAAACTAAAATGAAGATTATATATTCTACATCTGTATGCTATCAACTTGACTAAGAATGAAGATTTATATATTCTACATCTGTATGCTATCAACTTGACTAAGAATGAAGATTTATATATTCTACATCTGTATGCTATCAACTTGACTAAGAATGAAGATTTATATATTCTACATCTGTATGCTATCAACTGACTAGAATGAATATATATTTTTACATCTGTACTATCAACTTGACTAAGAATGAAGATTTATATACTCCATCTGTATTTCTATCAACGACTAAGAATGAAAGATTTATATATTCTCATCTGTATGCTATCAACTTGACTAAGAAAAGAGATTTATATATTCTACATCTGGTAGCTATCAACGATAAGAATGAAGATTTTATATTCTACATCTGTATTTATAACTTGACTAAGAATGAAGATTTATATATTCTAATCTGTATGCCCATCAACTTGACTAAAATGAAAAATTTATATATTCTACATCTGTATGCTATCAACTTTACTAAATTTAATTTATATATTCTACATCTGTATGCTATCAACTTGACTAAGAAAATGAAGATTATATATTCTACATCTGTATGCTATCAACTTGACTAAGAATGAAGATTTATATATTCTACATCTGATTGCTTCAATTGACTAAAAGAAAATTTATATATTCACATCTGATGCTATCAACTTGACTAAAAATGAAGATTTTATATTCTACATCTGTATCTATCAACTTGACTAAAAATGAAATTATATACTCTACATCTGTATGCTTCAACTTGACTAAGATAAGATTTTATATTCTACATCTGTATCTATCAAGACTAAGAATGAAGATTTATATATTCTACATCCCTGATGCTATCAACTTGACTAAGAATGAAAATTTATATATTCTACATCTGTATACTATCAACTTGACTAGAAATGAAGATTTATATATTCCACAGCTTTGTGCTATCAACTTGACTAAGAATGAAGATTTATATATTCCACAGCTGTATGCTATTAACTTGACTGTACGGATAAGATTGCTTGAGAATGACAGAACAAGACGTCAACTATCACTTTCCACAACTTGTCTTGGAAGATCTTGCCGTGTTCTGGCCAAAATATCTCTCAACCAAGAACTGTTTGCACAGTGTCAGCACGAGAATATGAGCACCATCGGCCGACAGAGACGTTGGAGATGGGATCGGACATATAATACGCATGGAGACTAACTCTGTCATGAAAACTGCAATGAGACGGTCAGCAGAAAGTAAAGAGAAAACTTATGCCCAAAATCGACCTTGTTGAGAACAGTAGACGAGAACTGAAAGATACTAACTAACTGGAACACAATACAGAGGTCGGTCAAGAATAGAGAAGAATTATGTGTATTAGTTTCTGTACTAAACGTAAGGGCATCAGGTTACAGAGAGAGACAGAGAGAAGAGAGAAGAGAGTTAGTTTTAGTTGTCAAAGCTAATAGTTTCTAAACTATACATCTTTTGTGTGTATGAATGTGTTAAAAATATAGATGTCCAATCTCTGACCGATGTAACGAACAATGAAATACGGTCATTGATCATAGTGCAACAGTCATAAGATGAAACAGGCGGAATAATTTCAAGGAATGTCTCGGAAGATAACGTTACACGTCACGACTTGACCTCAAGACCTAGTGACGTCAAGGCAAAAATGGGCGCTTCCGTTTTAGAATATTCACAAATCTAGAACATAAAAAGACAACGGATCGACATTGGATTTAATATAATATCAATCAAATGCTGATTTCTTGAAAAAATGCGAGAGATAATATATTGGATTTGATTTTGTTAATAGTAACGAATATTTCTGCAATGTTACACAATCTAAGATTTGCCTTCAACATTGCATATTTGCTTGTCTTATGTAGAGATGTATGCGATGTATATGTTGTGTAACAGCTGATACATGTCAAGTAGAGTTCATAATAACAAAGACATGTACAACAAAATATTTAAATGCAATTCAAACGTTCCGCAAAGGATGTTTTGATATCTTTTTTCTTTTAAAATCATCATTATCATTGTGCCGTACAGGCTGGCGTGAACGATCATGGATCTCCACAAAATCTCTGGTGTTGCTATCGTCTCAGATGTTGAAGCTCTTCCGTGCCATGAAGTCAGGCTATACAAAAAGTTATCTCTGTCTTCGTCTGTCTCAGCTACCTCGATTTTACGGCTGTCGCAATGTTATATATAGTGTATAATATATTTTGAAAATATAAACACAGAAGTAGGAAGAAGAAGGAGGATAATATTTCGAGACTGATATTTACAGATGGTCAAGTACTGATAGAAGACAATATAGAATACCTCCAGAAACATCTGAGTTGAGTTGATACCAAGAATGACAGATGGTCAATGCTGATAGAAGACAATATAGAATACCTCCAGAAACATCTGAGTTGAGTTGATACCAAGAATGACAGATGGTCAAGTACTGATAGAAGACAATATAGAATACCTCCAGAAACATCTGAGTTGAGTTGATACCAAGAATGACAGATGGTCAAGTACTGATAGAAAACAATATGAATACCTCCCGAAACATCTGAGTTGAGTTGATACCAAGAATGACAGATGGTCAAGTACTGATAAAAGACAATATAGAATACCTCCAGAAACATCTGAGTTGAGTTGATATGACAGATGGTCAAGTACTGATAGAAGACAATATAGAATACCTCCAGAAACATCTGAGTTGAGTTGATACCAAGAATGACAGATGGTCAAGTACTGATAGAAGACAATATAGAATACCTCCAGAAACATCTGAGTTGAGTTGATACCAAGAATGACAAGAATGAATCAAACAATATGAAAATAGTAGTGAAAAACAGAGACAATGTCAGACTGGCAGAATACTCTTTCGATAAATAAACAAAAAACCCGCTGAAGTCGGTGTAAGGTTCCCAAAACGGCGGGGACAATGGTGATAAGAAAAGCAAACCTTCACGCTAAATCAGTTCGAGGCGTAATATTAGACGCCATGGCTACGCTTGAATTTATGCGAGAAGGAAAAGTATGTTTGTTAAATTTCAAATTTGGTCAGAAGGTATCGCTTCAGTTAATATGGTATTGTTTGAATTATTATGGTATCACTTAAATTATTACGATATACTTCGATTTAAAGTATCGTTACAGTTGATCAAATATTGTTACAATATATATGAGATTGCTACAATTGATTGGTTTGCTACAATAGATATGGTATTGCTACAATATATATGGTATTGCTACAATAGATATGGTATTGCTGCAATAGATTGGTATTGTACAATGATATGGTATTGCTACATAGATAGGTATTGCTGCAATAGATATAGGTATTGCTACAATAGATGTGATATTGCTACAATAAATGAGATTGCTACAATTGATATGGTATTGCTACAATGATATGAGATTGCTACAATTGATATAGGTATTGCTACAATATATATGTATTGCTACAATATATATGGTATTCTACAATAGATATGGTATTGCTACAATTGAGTAGGTATTGTCTACAATTGATATGATGTTGCTACAATGAATATGGTATTGCTACAATAGATATGATTGTTGCTACAATTGATATGGTATTGCTCAATTGATATGGTATTGCTACAATAGATATGGTATTGCTAATAGATATGATGTTGCTACAATAGATATGATATTGCTACAATTGTATGGTATTGCTACAATATATATGATATTGCTACAATTGATATATTATTGCTACAATAGATATGACTTGATTGACTTATTCCTCTCCGCTCCTCTTGGAGCATAGGGTCTCAGCAGTTGTTCTTCACCTTTCCCGGTCTCTTGCTGTTTTCTTGATGGTCTTCCATCATAATCGAGCACACTTCAGTTCCTCAAGAAGACTCCGTGTCCAGGTCTGTTTAGGACTTCCTCTTTTTTTTTTCTTGCTGATCACTCAGGTGCTTGTCTAGTGACACTCGACTGTGTCTTCCGTAGAGTATACTCAACGCATTGCCATTTTTTTCCCCTTAACCTGGATCGTCATGGGTTCCTGTCCCGTTCTTATCCACATGTCTGTGTTTGCTCAGTTCTTATCTACATGTCTGTGTTTGCTCCAGTTCTTATCTACATGTCTGTGTTTGCTCCAGTTCTTATCTACATGTCTGTGTTTGCTCCAGTTCTTATCCACATGTCTGTGTTGTCATTCTTATCCCATGTCTGTGTTGCTCCCGTTCTTATCTACATGTCTGTGTTTGCTCAGTTCTTATCTACATGTCTGTGTTTGCTCAGTTCTTATCCACATGTCTATGTTTGCTCAGTTCTTATCCACATGTCTGTGTTTGCTCCAGTTCTTATCCACATGTCTGTGTTTGCAACTCTGTCTCCATCTTAGTCTGAGAATCTCAAAGACATTCGTTGATCAAAGGTCAGAATATTATTTGTAGTTAACTTTGTGACTCGTCATTCGTCATGTTTCCAGCCATACAACCTCGTTTGCACATTAGAGCTGAATATCTTGAGCTTTGTTTTCGTGGAGATGGCAGTTGACTTCCACACTGTGTGCAGGATAAGCAAATGTTTCTTAATCTTGGCATTAATGTCATATCTGACTTTCAGTTTTACGATACGATATACGATTTGACTGATACGATATACGATTTGACTGATACGATATACGATTTGACTGATACGATATACGATTTGGCTGATCGATATACGATTTGCTGATACATATTGCTCAACTGATTCCTATCTCTTGAAATGAGAGTGAAACTATATTGAATTGTTTACTAACCAATGAGAAAGTCATGCCGAAATCAAAATTGGTCACAAAATAGAATATTAAATACATTTTTGTGAACTTAATTCGACAGTTCTCAATGTTAAACCACATCGCCACCAACCCCCTCGTCACCACATCGCCACACACAATCCACTCGTCACCAGTATATATACTACAACAATCAATCTGTCTTCCACGTTTATAAGTGTTTGCTCCTATAACACCGCCCCACAACCATACCCACACACCATCCCTACATCATACCCCACACACAAAAGCAATAAATGGGCTTTCGTTTCTCATATGTTAACCATACACACATTACCGCCGCGCACCCAAGCTATCAGTTTATTACTTAAGTTTCTCATTATGTTAACTATACACCACACGCCGCCCACGCACCCAAGCTATCAGTTTATTACCTAAGTTTCTCAGTATGTTAACCATACACACCACACGCCGCCACAAACCAAGCTATCAGTTTATTACCTAAGTTTCTCCTTATGCTCAACCATCACCACACGCCGCCCACGCATCCAGCTATCAGTTTATTACCTAAGTTTCTCGTATGTTAACCATACACACACACGCCGCCACAAACCCAAGCTATCAGTTTATTACCTAAGTTTCTCTTATATTAACCATACACACCACACGCCGCCCACCATCCAAGCTATCAGTTTATTACCTAAGTTTCTCAGTATGTTAAATAACCCCCCTCACCCCCCATCACCCTCCCCATGCCCCCCACTACTTTAAAAAAACACTTTTTGTTTCCCCCAGTTCTTAAAAAAAACTGCTCTTTTGTTCTATTTAAGTAAATTTTCATTGGGACCCCTCAAATCCCTATATATATCTTAATATAAAAAATAAAAAAAAATTACATTTTGCAATCCTTTTTTAATATCCCAAATTTGTTGCCCAAAAAATTTTAAAAAAATGATGGAGAAGTCTTGTAACCTCAATTTACAGCCACTACAATAAAGACATTTTGAGACTTATTAATGTTTAATATGATGAACTCGGGCAATCCGGTTTCCCCGGCCCCGGGTGGGGGGATGACTTCCAAGGAAACTCCTCATCCCAAAAATTTAAAGACTACAGAAAAATTCAAATGGACCCTACCGGGAAACCGACCAGCGGTGGTGTGCGGGGCACTAATAATAGCCGTCCATCGAAGCTGTGAAACAATCTCATGTCTGTTGCCCTCTGGGTGTGCAGGTGACTGTAGAGTCAATCCTGAACAAATCCCCCACCCGGTGGGGCCCCTAAATCAAGGGTTTAAAATGTGCGTGTTGTGTTCGTCTTTTCGCGCTGCTCGTTTTCTCGTGACTCAACAATACGATGATTCTCGCCTTTCGGTTTCCCTCTTTTGTTGTTACAGCCCCACTTTGGCGATTTTGGGAGTTCCCAGCATTTTTCCCTTAAAGCATTTAGAACCTTTAAAGTGTCTTTAAAGTTTTTTCTGTCCACCAGCTAAACGTCTGCCCCTTCAAGCTCCCATACATCATTTTTTGGGATAATTTTCGGGCATTCGAAAACGTGACCGACCCATCTCGTTGGGCCTTCTGCAAAAGGGTTTTGCCCTTGGGATCTTTCTCTTTGAACTTCGCTGTCGGGAATTTTGTCCTGCCAATTTATTTTTAGTATTCTGCGTAAACTTGTGGAAAGGGTTTTAATTTTCTTCCTTCTTAACTGTCCATAATGCGGTGCACCTGTATCAATAAGTTTAGAAACCCCTTTGCAAAATTTAAAGAATTGAGGGGGGCAGCTAAAAAATCCCTTGCAAAAAGAAAAAAGGGAAAATGCAGGCTGGACTCTGGGTTCAGTGGTGGATGGTCTGGAACGATAGAAGGTATTGGTGGATTATATTCTTTGGGTTTCGAGATTAACTGGATTATTAACTTTCTTATTCAGGGAGAGAGGATGGTAAGCAGTTTGAAAGTGGGTATAATGATAACCTAGGTATCAAAAAGGCATGTTGTAAAACCATTTCAGTCGGATAATCGGCCCTTCAGTGCCAGACATGTAAATTTGAAAATCTTCAGGTTATATTGCCCCAAAAAAAAGCCAGATGAAAAGAAAGCCCGTCTAGGCAACTAAAAAGATAAAATTTAAAACAAGCCCAAAAACATATTTTATAAGTAATGGGGACTTTTGCCAAGGTTGGAATGATAATGTAGGGGTAGAGAGCTATGAAAACAAAATAAACAAAATGAATGAGAAGGGAAAAAAGACTGGCGGAATTAGGTACTTCAAATTTAGTAATTTAGATCCATCTTTGCTGAAATTTCTAAACTTCGCCTCAGATGGGTGCCCAGGATCAGATTGAATTGTCTAAATACAATTTAGAACATCATTGCTGGATTCCGTGCCCCAGGGGGCGATGTAAAGTGATCTAATTTATGAATAAGAAAATTAAACAAATTGAAAGTTTTGCTATACTAAAAGAACAACTGCGAAAAACGTCAAGGGTCAAAATAAAAAATAAAAGGAAAATCAGCTCGAACGGTTGAATTCTCAATGGTGAAAATAACCCGAACATTGAAAAAATGGATAAATAAAAGGAAAACTATTGGGGCACAAAAGTACGTAAAATTAAGGGGGAAAACCCTGGATCGCGATGACACCCCAAACTATTCAAAAGAAAAAGATGAAATACATATTTAAACTGGGGGGGAAAAAAAATGGGTAAGCTAAAGAGAATATAGACTAAAAGACATGGGGTGAAAAAAACTTAGAAGAGACAAAAAAACATATGCCAATTATGGCTGAAGAAGGAAAACGCTAAGACTGGGAAAAAGTAAAAATAATAAATACTAAAAAAACCGGAACTTTTTTTTTCAAGGGGAGCCCCAAACAGAGTAAAGATGGAAATTCAACATCAGACACCGAGCAGAAAAAAGATGGGGAACATTTTGAAAAATATTAAATGCCCGATCTACCAGTACTACTCAAGTTTGCGAAAAGGGGAAACCTCTACCCAAATTTATAATAATAATTGGGAAAAAATGATAAGTTGGGTGAGGTCAGGCAATCCATTCCTTGATAAACAATAAGGCAGCGGTGACGACAACATTCTTGCTGAAATGCTCAAAGCGGCAGTTGTCAACTATTAACCAGGTGCAAAAACTTTTAATAAAGTATGGGAAGAAGAAACTTTCCCCGATCAAAAAAAAGGAAAAATTTTTTAAAATTCCCAAAAAAGGGGATCTCAAGTTTCAACAACTGGAGAGGGGTCCCCTTTTCGTAATGACCAAGACTTTCTGCAAAAAACATATTTAATAAATCCAAAGGGGAGTGGACCACCTGAAAAAAGAACAAGCTGGTTTTGCCTGGGGAAACTCTTAGACCAAAAAAAAAACCCTACGAATAATTTTGGAGGAACATATTGAGAAAAAACAACCACTTATACTAAATTTCATCGGTTTTTAAAAAAACCTTTGATGTCTACACAGTCTCCCTTAGAATATTTGAGATGCTAAGCAATCTAGTAAAATAAAAACATTATCAAAAAGCCTCTATGATGGTTCAGTGCCGTTCGCACTGATGGTGAACAACGGCCGGTTTATGGGTTTAAACCGGATAAAAAATTTTATTCTATCTCCGCTATTGTTTGGGTATTTTTAATGGTTGATGCGAAAATGTTCAAAGGGGCCCGTCATCATTGGGTAAAAAAAGTCAACTGAAGTTTTGGGTTTTTTCAGATGATATTGCCTTTTAAATGAAACAACCAAGTATCAAGAAAAACAGACAACTTGTCATCTATAGTCAAAAAATTGGACTGCAATAGCTATGAAAAAAACAAATTAATAGACACATATAAAAATAATGCAGATTCACACTGGAATCAAAAAAAAAAAAAAGACAAGCAGTTCACCAAGGGGAAAAATTTTTTTCGAAATGTTAAAAAAATTATGATACAATTTGGGAACAACATCAACTTTTAAGTATTTAAAAAAATGGAACTGCAAATTATATAGTATTAAAACTAAATTACCAATTTTCAATTCAAATGTTGTTCAATCCTAACATATGCCAGCAAGGTTGGAAAAAGACTAAAAGATATGAAACAAATTGAATGCTTTGAAAATAATTCTAAAATAATGAATATAAATGGAACAG
>JADZMA010001701.1:0-15737 GCA_020796225.1 Arion vulgaris
GTGTTCTCGGATAATCGCAGTCGATTTGCTCTGAGAATCGGTTGATTTCTTTGTATGGTACCTTGCGACCACGTGGCTCAACGTATTACATTCCTATGCTTCTTAGTACTTTTTCTTCCCATGCCTTGTAATCTATATGGGTATATGTTGCATGTATTCAAGTTATATATTTACTAGATTTTTCATTGTTTCTCTTCCGTTCTATTTCTAGTTTTTATGTGTGTTTTGTGTTACAATTATTTCGTTATTCGTTTTTATTCCCAGATTTTAGTTTTTATTTCAGATTTTCATTAGAAACGTTTGTTTTTGGTCGTCCATTTGTTTTTTTTTTAATTTGTCACTCCTGCTGTTCGTTTGCTTGATAAAGGTCTTGTTGGTCGAAACGTTGCTGTATTTTTGTCATTGATTTTGTAATTTGTAAACTACAGTACTTTGTGCTTACGTGTTTTCATTATGCGCAGTTCGCAAGAGGCACATATCTCTCTCTTTATCTCGGTCGTACTGTTTCGGCCATTTTGATCATTCTTATTGTGATATATAAACAGCCTTTGCCAAGAACGCTTGTTTTACGTTACAATCATAGGTACCATTTGGAGCTCTAGTGCTTGTCCTTCGGCGACGTGTCCGATTTGAACCAGCGTTTACTGGGTTCGCTCTCCGTCAACCTTTGACTGTCCCCAGCCAACCTGCAAAACAACAGGTTGCTATTTTCTTTAAGGGTAGCGACCCTTAGACGACCTACCCTCCCGGGCTGTCGAGCATCATCTGGCCAGCTTGTCAGTCTTTTTGTGGACTACTTGGTTTTCCTTCCGTACAGTGTTGTGTAGGTTGTGCTGCGCTAGACTTGATTGTCCCCAATCTAACTACAAGGCAGTAGTAGTTCGCTACGAGCGGGTACGCGCAATGGATTCAAGTCTCTGCTGGGCTTTCCAGTTTTTTGCAACTTTGGGTGGTCCACTCACCCCTACGCCTGCCACGATCCTCGCCATCAGCGCTGTGCACGTCTACACACCGGTGGCCCACCGCACATAGTCCGCATGCGTGCTCGCTCTGTCCTCGTGCCTACACCACCATTTCCATCAGTTCTCACCGTGCTCACATTTACCAGCCTCTAGGCTGTCCGGACACTGGGCTCAACTCGGACCCGACCTCATCGCTCCGAGTTTCGCCCTATGTGGGCCCACATGCAACTCATCTAGGGCCCAAGTTTTGCTCCACGTGGGCCCACGTTTCTTCTCTGGATTCATCTTCTTCATCCCTTTATGGTTATTTCTTCAGCTTTTCCCATCGGCCGGAAGAGACGTGCATTAATAGTCACTCTGAGATTCCGCTCGTCTGTGTTGCGGGCGGATCTCATCCAATGTGACTACGTCTGCATCCCTTCCCACGTCAGAATAGCTTCCTCGATCCCAACCCGCTTATTGATTAGTGCCAGTTCACTAATCCTGGCGCGGCGTTGTCGCTATGCGCATTTGACCCCAGGCACATATCGGTCATCTGTACCACAGTATACTTCTTCTTCTGCGTTCTCACTAGATTGGGATTTCAGATTCTCTAAAAAGGCAGCCATCTGCCTCAGATTATCAGCCACGCCATACAGTTTGTCTTGGATGCTGTGTAAGTGGGCCACCTCTTTCTTCTCAGGTCTGCATACTGGGGCAGTTCTGTAGGATATGTTCTGTTGTCATACTCGCCAAGCCACAGGGCACAGGTCGTTGGTGCCTATTTTGAATTTAGTGTACAGGTTTACCACAGTATACAAGAACCATAGAAAAGAGCTATTTTATTGTAGTGATACCCCCCTACAACATTTGTTCACACACGCACAATGTACCGAAGAAGTAGAAATTTGAAAAGAGCGTCTCCAAGTAGCTCCGCCATTGCCAGTCCCAAGCCTGGATGTGAAAGGGCATTATGACATGGCAGCTAACTTTAACTGTAATGTAAGTTATTTTAAAAAACAATAATACAACTACGTCTATATTTCCTGTATTTTAAATGACTATTGCAAGTATCAACATTGGTCCCCATGTATAAGCTGGGATGATACGCCTTTGAATGAGACTTGATATCAAATGTCATATTGGTGCATTTACTCTAAAAACTAAAATTCTATATCAGTCTCCAAATATGCCGCCAACATCAAAGGAAACCGTTATATTACAAAATCCATGTTTCCTACAGCAATTTCTTCCATCAGACATTTGCGTCGGTATAATTCTAAGATTGGTGCAAAGTTTCGCTACTGTAGAATAGATGGTTTTGATACAATTCACATTGGACTGTGGGCATGAGTTGTTGAACGGACTATAGAATGCGTATTGTAAGAGTTCAAAATGGTATATAGTCTTTAGTCACATCTGACTGGTTGACTTCTGCCAGCATACTCACTTTCATTTTGTCTTCTGGTCGGTTCTGTTAACTACTTGTGGACCAGGAGCCACACTAAGTGACGTTTTAACTCTATAATAGCTTTTGCCCTGGTCCACTAAGAGTTATAATAAAATCAAAGAACATTTACTGTTTGTAGCTATTTCTATGTAATTTAATCGATGAAGCAAATATTTTGTAGTGATTGTATTATTTAATCTTCATAAAGAGCTTTGCCGGAGCAGCGGCTTTCCAGCCTGCTCTTCTCGATTTGAATTGCCAAGGGTTCTTTTACTGTGGCCCAAATTGGGGTTAAAGAATAGAACGCCACGCATGTCGTAAGAGACGACTAAGGAGGTTAGGTGAGGCTAGCTACCCCACCTTAAAAACACTACATAGCTACAGAAACCGCAACCAGGAAAATTTATAGCTCACCAACCGAGGAAGAAGAAGAACTATGCAAGGAGGAGATCTGGAAAAGATGGCCTTGGATAGGCAGGCTGGGAAGGCCTTGGTTGAGGACCTGTACTTCTATGGGGCTGAAGGGTGAGGAAGAAGAAGAAGGGTTCTTTTACATGCTCAACTCAAACACAGGACCTACGTTTTATCGTCCGTCTCCGATAGGACTAGGAACTCATCTCTCCTACACTTAGATCAGGGGTATCTGGAAAAATATCCCGATGGCTTCACGAGGGAGCGAACCGAATACCTTTGGAACGAGAGATGAGCATCTGACCTCTACGTCATAGAGACCCTCTACGTCATAGAGACCCTCTACGTCACAGAGACCCTCTACGTCACAGAGACCTCTACGTCATAGAGACCCTCTATGTCACAGAGACCTCTACGTCACAGAGACCCTCTACGTCACAGAGACCCTCTACGTCACAGAGACCCTCTACGTCACAGAGACCCTCTACGTCATAGAGACTCTCACGTCACAGAGACCTCTACGTCACAGAGACCTCTACGTCACAGAGACCCTCTACGTCACAGAGACCCTCTACGTCACAGAGACCCTCTATCCAACAGAGACCCTCTACGTCACAGAGACCTCTACGTCACAGAGACCTCTACGTCACAGAGACCTCTACGTCACAGAGACCCTCTATCCAACAGAGACCTCTACGTCACAGAGACCCTCACGTCACAGAGACCTCTACGTCACAGAGACCTCTACGTCACAGAGACCTCTATGTCACAGAGACCTCTACGTCACAGAGACCCTCTACGTCACAGAGACCCTCTACGTCATAGAGACCCTCTACGTCACAGAGACCCTCTACGTCACAGAGACCCTCTACGTCATAGAGACCCTCTATGTCACAGAGACCCTCTACGTCACAGAGACCCTCTACGTCACAGAGACCCTCTACGTCACAGAGACCCTCTACGTCACAGAGACCTCTACGTCATAGAGACTCTCTACGTCACAGAGACCTCTACGTCACAGAGACCTCTACGTCACAGAGACCCTCTACGTCACAGAGACCCTCTACGTCACAGAGACCCTCTATCCAACAGAGACCCTCTACGTCACAGAGACCCTCTACGTCACAGAGACCCTCTACGTCACAGAGACCCACTACGTCACAGAGACCTCATCCAACAGAGACCCTCTACGTCACAGAGACCCTCTACGTCACAGAGACCCTCTACGTCACAGAGACCTCTACGTCACAGAGACCCTCTACGTCACAGAGACCTCTACGTCACAGAGACCCTCTACGTCACAGAGACCCTCTATCCAACAGAGACCCTCTACGTCACAGAGACCCTCTACGTCACAGAGACCCTCTACGTCACAGAGATCCTCTACGTCACAGAGACCTCTACGTCACAGAGACCCTCTACGTCACAGAGACCCTCTACGTCACAGAGACCCCTCTACGTCACAGAGACCCCTCTACGTCACAGAGACCCTCTACGTCACAGAGACCTCTTCGTCACAGAGACCCTCTATCCAACAGAGACCCTCTACGTCACAGAGACCTCTACGTCACAGAGACCTCTACGTCACAGAGACCTCTACGTCACAGAGACCCTCTACGTCACAGAGACCCTCTACGTCACAGAGACCCTCTACGTCACAGAGACCTCTACGTCACAGAGACTCCTCTACGTCACAGAGACCCTCACGTCACAGAGACCCTCTACGTCACAAGACCCTCTACGTCACAGGACCCTTTACGTCACAGAGACCCTCTATCCAACAGAGACCCTCTACGTCACAGAGACCCTCTACGTCACAGAGACCCTTTACGTCACAGAGACCCTCTACGTCACAGAGACCCTCTACGTCACAGAGACCCTCTATCCAACAGAGACCCTCTACGTCACAGAGACCCTCTACGTCACAGAGACCCTCTACGTCACAGAGACCCTTTACGTCACAGAGACCTCTACGTCACAGAGACCCTCTACGTCACAGAGACCCTCTATCCAACAGAGACCCTCTACGTCACAGAGACCCTCTATCCAACAGAGACCCTCTACGTCACAGACCCTCTATCCAACAGAGACCCTCTATCCAACAGAGACCCTCTATCCAACAGAGACCCTCTATCCAACAGAGACCCTCTACGTCACAGAGACCCTCTACGTCACAGAGACCCTCTACGTCACAGAGACCCTCTACGTCACAGAGACCCTCTATCCAACAGAGACCCTCTACGTCACAGAGACCCTCTACGTCACAGAGACCCTCTACGTCACAGAGACCCTCTATCCAACAGAGACCCTCTATCCAACAGAGACCATCTACGTCACAGAGACCCTCTACGTCATAGAGACCTCTACGTCACAGAGACCTCTACGTCACAGAGACCTCTACGTCATAGAGACCCTCTATGTCACAGAGACCTCTACGTCACAGAGACCCTCTACGTCACAGAGACCCTCTACGTCACAGAGACCCTCTATCCAACAGAGACCCTCTACGTCACAGAGACCCTCTACGTCACAGAGACCCTCTACGTCACAGAGACCCTCTATCCAACAGAGACCCTCTATCCAACAGAGACCATCTACGTCACAGAGACCCTCTACGTCATAGAGACCTCTACGTCACAGAGACCCTCTACGTCACAGAGACCCTCTACGTCATAGAGACCCTCTATGTCACAGAGACCCTCTACGTCACAGAGACCCTCTACGTCACAGAGACCCTCTACATCACAGAGACCCTCTATCCAACAGAGACCCTCTACGTCATAGAGACCCTCTATGTCACAGAGACCCTCTATGTCACAGAGACCCTCTACGTCCCAGAGACCCTTTACTTCACAGAGACTACATTCAGAGAATAAATGTTAATTTGATGAAAAATCGAAAATCGTTGTATATCCTTTATAGAACGTAGTCATTAACCTCAGTAAACGAATCGTAGATTGTCTAGTCACCACTTATACGTTCAGTAGTTTGCTATTGCTTTCTGAACAGTGAGGTCTATTTTTACCTTTCGTAAAATCCCACGGAAACGAATTTGCTTCCAAACTGCCTGCCGCGGAGTTTGCACCAGGTATACTTGGGTAGTGAACGAGCTCACTACCGCTTAAACTACAGGCGCCAACAATTAATGTGATACCTGCGGCAAACAAGAAGAGGAAGACCACAGAGAAGATGGATTCAGGATGTAGCTGATGATTTGAGAATGACAATTGCAGAGACGGGACATCTGGTCTATGGGATATAAATTTAGAAGTACTGTTACAAATTTAGAAGTACTGTTACAAATTTAGAAGTATTGTTACAAATTTAGAAGTACTGTTACAAATTTAGAAGTACTGTTACAAATTTAGAAGTACTGTTACAAATTTAGAAGTACTGTTACAAATTTAAAATTGGCACAGCTAGCATGTGCCACTGCGAGCAGGCAGACATGACGGCAGAGCACTTACTGCAAGACTGCCCACTGCTAGCAGGCCTGAGAAACGAAACCTGGCCAGAAAATATCGAAATAAATTAGAAGTGACGGAGGACGGAGTCCCTAATAACAAGAGCAGAATTCATGTGTAAATCGGGTAGATCAGTTTAAGCGGTGATCAGAGAGTGAGAGAGAAAGCGAGAGAGAGAGAGCGAGAGAGAGAGAGAAGTACTGTTAGGATAATAAAGTTTTGCTCAGGACAAGTTATCTCAGTAGAATTGCAAACAATACCATTTCCTGTAGTCTTGTGAGACAATAGGGAATGGAGTTTCTGTCACTTCCCATTTCTATTCTTTTTTTGTGCAGACGGTAGGAGGGTAAATTCCTTTTTTCATGTGAGGAAAGTCGAGTGTGAGATTGAACCCACAATCTCTTTGTATCCAAGTCGATAGACAAACGCAATATGCATTACGCTAATTCGCCCCGGTGTCGTCTGTGGCTTAGGGGATAGTGACTCGGTCTATTAACCCCGACGTTCTGTGTTCGAATCACGCTGCTGACAATTTGTTGCAAATTGTTTCGCGTGGAATTTTACAAAAGGACGATGGCACCACCGTTCAGAAAGCAATGGCAAACTACTGAACGTAATAATGCCTATAAAAATTACAAACAGTGTTAAAAAGCTGATGTTGATTTGCAAAGTCATGTAAAGAATGTGCAATTAACTTAATTTTAACTCGCCCCACTAGTGCAAACCACGTTAACACAAAACCTTCGAGTGATAAGCATTCTTATATTATAAAACCGCCCGAGTGGTTACCGGGTTCCAAATTTGGGGTGTAAAGTATATAACCACTGTTACCCGCCACGCATATCGTAAGAGGCAACTAAGGAGGTTTGACTGAAATCGGATGCACGTGTCCGCTAGGAATGCTAACCCGAAACAAATGCTTGCAGAAAACGGATGCACCAGGTCGTAAGGCGCATAACATGGTGCAACGACCCCACGCAATGAGGAATGGGATAACGGATTCTACGGCCGCTAATCTGCCTCGGAGATTTAGCCACGCAGTAAGAATGTCAGATCTACCGTCACGAGGGTGGTCAAAACTTACTGCGGGAAGAGGTCAGCACAAACGGGAAGCAGAAATCATAGGAATTATATCCTACAGAACTGCCCCAGTATGCAGACTTGAGAAAGAAGTGGTTCACTTACACTAGTGTCCAAGACAAACTGTATGACGTGGCTGATAATCTGAGGCAGACGGCTGCCTTTATTAGAGAATCCGAAATCCCAATCTAGTGAGAACGCAGAAGAAGAATATTATAAAACATATGTGATTGGAACTTGGTAACGCTCTATGGTAGGAAAGGGTTAAACTTTTCTTATTTGTATAGGCATTCATTTAGTCTATATAGTAGTTATATCAGTTGTGGTACATCTTCAGAGTCTTTGTCATGTTGCTCTCTGGTTAATAGATCACAATGTCATGTCGAAACCCCCCGCCCTCCTATTCTGTACCCCAAATGTCTACACCTTTGACAATGGAAAACATTTCATATTTTTTTATAATCCCACTAATTAATTTCTCCATCCAAACAAAGTCGGGAAATGTAATATCGCAATTGATATTTTTTCAAATTCTTTGACTCAACAACTTAATGAAATTACTGATACACTAGGCTGTAGACGGGTGTGATAATTAAACTATTGATGAGTATTGTTTATATTAACAGTTCCCAGTTTTAAAAAAACATGTAATTTAATTCCGCACGTAGAGGGGCACATGTGGTTATTTTGTTAAACAATTGTAATATGTAAAGATGTCAGTAAACTTTTCAGATTTAAAGGTATGAAGTACAAAAAGCAAATGTTGTAACCTACCAGCTAGCCCCATTGTTAAGGCACACAAAAATTTCACAGGCAGCTAAGCAACAGATGATCAACAGCATTTTTATACCTACTTTGTGTTACCAGAGCCAAACATGGACAATAAGCAAAGCGGAGTCACAAAATATAACTTCATGTGAAATGCCTTGCCTGCGATAAGTTACCAACAACACCAGAAAAGATAGAATCACCAACATCAGCATAAGAAAGAAAGTTGGCACAGAACCTTGCTTGAATTACATAGATAAACAAAGAATGAAGTGGTTTGGCCACTTAGTAAGAATGCATCCAAACTCCACAGTATACAGAGTCTTCTACAACAGAACATCAGGAAAGAAGGCAAGAGGAAGACCAAGGAAAAGATGGTTAGATGGCGTAGCAGAATCATGTGAAAGAGCAAAAATAACAATCACATAAGCCACTAGAACAGCGCAAGACAAAAATAGAAAACCACGACACCGGGCAACAACCCGGTAAAAGTGGGACGACACCGGGCAACAACCCGGTAGCAGTGGGACGACACCGGGCAACAACCCGGTAGCAGTGTGACGACACCGGGCAACAACCCGGTAGCAGTGTGACGACACTGGGCAACAACCCGGTAGCAGTGTGACGACACTGGGCAACAACCCGGTAGCAGTGTGACGACAGAAAACCACGACGACTGGCAACAACCCGGTAGCAGTGTGACGACACCGGCAATAACCCTGTAGCAGTGGGACGACACCGGGCAACAACCCGGTAGCAGTGTGACGACACCGGGCAACAACCCGGTAGCAGTGGGACGACACCGGGCAACAACCCGGTATCAGTGTGACGACACCGGGCAACAACCCGGTATCAGTGTGACGACACCGGGCAACAACCCAGTAGCAGTGTGACGACAGAAAGCCACGACACCGGGCAACAACCCGGTATCAGTGTGACGACACCGGGCAACAACCCGGTAGCAGTGTGACGACAGAAAACCACGACACTGGGCAAGCAACCCGGTAGCAGTGTGACGACAAAAGAAAAGAAGAAGAAGTGAATGTCCTTCACATTCTAGAACTGAGAGTGCAGGAGGTAGGATGGCTAATTCTTTATCTCATGTGTGGAATGTCGTTTGTGAGATTGAACCTACACCCTCCCTGCATTCGATTCAGGACTGAACTTCCCAACCCTCTTCTGTTCATCTTACAGGATATGTTGTTTTATTTATTAATGTTTTAACAAGGTCTTGTGGGATGTGTTTGTTTTGTTCATCTCTCTATCCACAATATTCTAAGACTTTATTCTGTAACACTTTGTTTCTTTGCGTTCCCGGTAACACTTTGTTTCCTTTAGTTCCCGGTAACACTTTGTTTCCTTTGCGTTCCCGGTAACACTTTGTTTCCTTTGCGTTCCCTGTAACACCTTGTTTCCTTTGCGTTCCCGGTAACACTTTGTTTCCTTTGCGTTCCCGGTAACACTTTGTTTCCTTTGCGTTCCCGGTAACACCTTGTTTCCTTTGCGTTCCCGGTAACACTTTGTTTCCTTTGCGTTCCCGGTAACACTTTGTTTCCTTTGCGTTCCCGGTAACACTTTGTTTCCTTTGCGTTCCCTGTAACACCTTGTTTCCTTTGCGTTCCCGGTAACACTTTGTTTCTTTGCGTTCCCGGTAACACTTTGTTTCTTCGTTCCGGTAACACTTTGTTTCCTTTGCGTTCCCGGTAACACTTTGTTTCCTTTGCGTTCCGGTAACACTTTGTTTCCTTTGCGTTCCTGTAACACCTTGTTTCCTTTGCGTTCCTGTAACATCTTTGTTTCCTTTGCGTTCCCGGTAACACTTTGTTTCCTTTGCGTTCCCGGTAACACTTTGTTTCCTTTGCGTTCCCGGTAACACTTTGTTTCTTGCGTTCCCGTAACACTTTGTTTCCTTTGCTTCCGGTAACACTTTGTTTCCTTTGCGTTCCCTGTAACACCTTGTTTCCTTTGCGTTCCCGGTAACACCTTGTTTCCTTTGCGTTCCCGGTAACACCTTGTTTCCTTTGCGTTCCCTGTAACACCTTGTTTCCTTTGCGTTCCCTGTAACACCTTGTTTCCTTTCGTTCCCTGTAACACCTTGTTTCCTTGCGTTCCCTGTAACACCTTGTTTCCTTTGCGTTCCTGTAACACCTTGTTTCTTTGCGTTCCCCCTGCTAACACCTTGTTTCCTTTGCGTTCCCTGTAACACCTTGTTTCCTTTGCGTTCCCGGTAACACCTTGTTTCCTTTGCGTTCCCGGTAACACCTTGTTTCTTGCGTTCCGTAACACCTTGTTTCCTTTGCGTTCCTGTAACACCTTGTTCTTTGCGTTCCCGTAACACCTTGTTTCCTTTGCGTTCCTGTAACACCTTGTTTCCTTGCGTTCCCGTAACATCTTGTTTCCTTTGCGTTCCCTGTAACACCTTGTTTCCTTTTGTTCCTGTAACATCTTGTTTCCTTTGCGTTCCCTGTAACACCTTGTTTCCTTTGCGTTCCAACACTTGTTTCCTTGCTCTGTAACACCTTGTTTCCTTTGCGTTCCGTAACACCTTGTCTTTTTCTCCGTTCCTTGTTCCCTGTAACACCTTGTTTCCTTTGCGTTCCCTGTAACACCTTGTTTCCTTTGCGTTCCCGGTAACACCTTGTTTCGAAAGCTTCTATTATGTTCTTTAAATGAACCGCTAACAGTTGGAAATTCATGACTATACTGGGAACAGACAGCAATAATAAAATATGAAAATAGCTACTCTCCATACATAGACATAAAGAGAGGAGTGAGACAAGGATGCATTCTGTCACCAAGCCTATTTAACATCTACACAGAGAAAATCTTCAAACAACTAGAGGGAATGCCAGGACTCAAGATCAATGGAAAAATAATAAATAACTTAAGATATGCAGATGACACAGTATTGGTAGCAGAAAATGAACAAGATCTACAAGAATTAGTGGACCAATTGGACAGAACTAGCAAGGAATATGGATTAGACATTAACATACAGAAAACAAAAACTATGGTAATCAACAAGGAAATGGAAAACCTAAAATGAATATAAAATACATGGAGAATTACTCTCTTTAGCCTGTTACGCCCTGGCGTTTAGGCAGCAACAAACGTACACCATTCTTCCCTGTTCATGGCCTTCCTCTGTATTGTGTTCCAGCTATGATTCATTTCCTTCAGCTCTTGCTCTATCGTTCTCCTCCAGGTTGTCTTGGGTCTTCCACGCTTTTGCCTACCCTCTGGAATCCATCTCAGTGCAGTTTTCGTGTCGGAGCCAGTCTCCATGCGCATCACATGTCCAATCCATCTCCAGCGTCGTCTTCGGATGATAGTGCCCATATTCTCTTGTTGTCATCGTGCAAGCAATTCTTGATTCGAGATAGTAGTCGGCCAGTACACGCGTAAGATTTTTCGCAGACAAGTTGTATGAAAGGCGGAGAGTCTGGACATATCCTGTTCTGTCATTCCCCAGCATTCCGATCCGTACAGCAAAGTTGACAGTACACAGCTGTTATAGATACTAGTCTTGGTTCTGATGCTGTATTGGGCAGATTTTCAGGCGGTCTGAAGGGTCATGAATGCACTGCGTGCTTTACTCAGTCTGTTTTTAATGTCAGATCCAGCGCCTCCTTCATTGCTAATAACACTTCCAAGGTATGTGAAAGCGGTTGTATCTCGGAGGGTTTTACCTTCTAGTTTGACTGGTGCTGGGGTTGCTATGTTCAGAGTCATTACTTCAGTTTTCTTCTGATTTATTTTCAGCCCAACCATCTCACTATATTGGTTAAGGCGGCAGGTCTTTTCCTGGATATCTCTATGTGTATGAGATAGGAGTGCGATGTCATCTGCAAAATCTAGGTCTTCCAGAGTGGTTGTGAGCGTCCATCTAATACCTCTTGCCTTATCTTCCGTTGTTTTACGCATCACCCAATCTATGACAGTGTTGAATAATAGGGCTGACATAACACATCCTTGTCGCACGCCTGTTTTTACTTCAAACTTTAGTTCTGAAGTTTCAACACTGCATGCAAACTTGCTGTAGCAGCTTTTATAATATTTATAAAACACAGTTGGATTCCATACCATCTTAAGATACGCCATAGACTTTCGCGGTGTATGCTATCAAAAGCCTTTTCAAAATCTACAAAGTTGATATAGAGTTTGCTTTGCCATTCTGTGCATTGTTCTATGATATTTCTAAGAGCAAATATTTGGCCTATACAGCTCCGTCCTCTGCGAAATCCTGCTTGTTCCTTTCTCAGTTTCTTATCCACAGCGTCAGTAATACGTTGTACGATGATTTTGCTTAAGATTTTACTTGGGACAGAAAGCAGTGTTATTCCACGCCAATTATTACAATCGGCAAGGGAGCCCTTTTTTTGGTATCTTGATGATGACTCCTCTGTTCCATGCATCAGGTATTATTTGGGCATTCCATATAGTAGTAAACAAGGGTTGCAATATATTAGCTGCAAGTTCTGGGTCTATTTTGAATAGTTCTGCGTTTAAGTTATCATTCCCTGGTGCCTTGTTATTCTTGCGTTCCCTGTAACACCTTTGTTTCCTTTGTTCCCGGTAACACCTTGTTTCGAAAGCTTCTATTATGTTCTTTAAATGAACCGCTAACAGTTGGAAATTCATGACTATACTGGGAACAGACAGCAATAATAAAATATGAAAATAGCTACTCTCCATACATAGACATAAAGAGAGGAGTGAGACAAGGATGCATTCTGTCACCAAGCCTATTTAACATCTACACAGAGAAAATCTTCAAACAACTAGAGGGAATGCCAGGACTCAAGATCAATGGAAAAATAATAAATAACTTAAGATATGCAGATGACACAGTATTGGTAGCAAAAAATGAACAAGATCTACAAGAATTAGTGGACCAATTGGACAGAACTAGCAAGGAATATGGATTAGACATTAACATACAGAAAACAAAACTATGGTAATCAACAAGGAAATGGAAAACCAAAAATGAATATAAAAATACATGGAGAATTACTACATCAAGTAAAAAGCTACTTCTATCTCGGTCAGATGATAACAGATGATGGCAGATGTATAACGGGAAATTTAAAAAAGAGAATAGGAATGGCCAAGGATAATTTCAATAGTATGAGAAAGTTACTGACATCCAAACAAATCACAAACAGGCTAAAAATTAGAATGATCAAATGCTATATATATCCTATATTAATGTATGGCTTGGAAACATGGACAATGAACAAGCAGTTAGAAGACAGAATTGATGCATTTGAGATGTGGATATATAGAAGAATAAGCAGAGTTTCATGGACAGAAAAACAGACAAATAAACAAGTTTAGGAAAACTAGGCATGAAGAAACAATTATTAAGAGAAATAAAATTCAGACAAGTAAAGTATTTTGGGCACATAAAAAGGCATGACACCATGATAAAACATTTACTAGGGGGGAAAGTTGAGGGAGAAGAGCAAGAGGAAGACTGAGAGATAAATGGGAGGGAAACTTTAAGAAATGGACAGGTTACAGTCTGGCAGTGTGTCAACACAAAAGGAAAGACAGAGGATGCTGAGATTCATTGCAGCCAACCTTCGATGTGAGACGGCACTCTGATGATGATGATGACTGAAAGATGCTGCCTGTGCTGAATAGTTAATCCCAATAACAAAATTGAAATAACTTTTCATCACTATCAAAATGATGTCGGGTATTCTTCGCCGATGCATTGCCTAAGACATTTGACTGTTTTAACTTATACAATACGACACGCCATATGAAGAACCGTTCTGGCAGCACCAACTTTCCGGGAAACCACACCACGAACCAAAACAATAAACAATGACCTTTACTTCATTGTGTTGTCTGTGGTATCAAATTGAGGCTTATTTGATCCGAGAAACTTGGGTCTATTGTTAAATTGAAACCTAGACTCATATCCTACAAAACAAGTGCACTATTCACTATGTTATTGATGCTATCTAGTATGCGTATATTAAGAGTTTGCCAGCCGCGAATTGAACCGCACCACAGGGGCTTGTCATCCTTCGTCCAAAGCGCTACGAACACGCGGCAGGCCGGCTTGTGATTTGTATATGATTTGAACCTAAGAGCTATTGTAGTTTGCAGTTAGTGGGCCCACAAGTAGGCCAGCAAAATTGATTTCTACAATGCTTTTATTTACTAGGTAGCTTCCTCAGACAGTAAGAAATATATTGAAGCACACATTTTGCCCGCAAGGGTGAGCAAAGAAAAGTAACACTGCGACCTACAAGGCATGTCGTAATAGGCGACAGAGGTAGAGATCTAGGAAGCTACTAGTAAATAAAAGCATTGCAGAAATCGAATGTGATCCTACTTGTAGGTGCATTTAAATGGTACAACGTACATGCTCTTAGGTTCAGATCATATACAAATCACAAGCCGGCCTGCGCAGCGTGTTCGTAGCACTTTGGACGAAGGGTGACAAGCCCCATGTGAGTGTGGTTCAATTCCAGGGCTGGCAGAAAAGTCACAGGTTCTCCAGATTTAGGTGTCCATGACACTGAACTGAAGGGTTACGATGTCCATGACACCGAGCAGAAGAGCTGAAAAGCCCAAGTGCTTTTGGATCGGGGAAAAAAAATCACAGAGTGGTTTAACAAGTGGTTGATCTGGAGCGTTCGAAGAAGAAGAAGAAGAAGCTATTCCCCAAAGTGTAATGAAGATTGACTTACAAATACATCAGTCTTAAATTGAAAGGTTTATGGTGTACAAAGAGGAAGATTTGATTTCAACGAGTTTCCATGGGATTGATCTTTTAAAAGAAATGGCACGCTACCTGCCAAGGATGTAGCACAAAGCACGAACTCTGACAACAGTTTTAGAAATCTTCAGAAATACAGTATTATCAGTGACGTCTCGTGATCATTTTTGTTGGTGGGGCCAGACAGAAATTTTTGGAAATATCATGGTTTTCGGTTAGGTTATATTTTAATGTATAAAATAATAAATACACATTTCACCTTATTTTTGGTGGGACCCGGCCCCACTGGCCCTTAATGACAAGCCGCCACTGAGTATTAGTCGTAGTGGTGGTGGTGGTGATGGGGTGTTGGTATTGGTAGTATAGTAGTAGTAGCAGTATTAGTGGTGGTGGTGAGTAGTGGTTCTGGTGGTGCTGGTAGTAGTAGTAGTATCTCTTTTTATGTCTAAAGTACTTTAATTGTCTCCTTCTTATTTGTAGCATCAACCAGTTTACTTTGATTTTGTGTACTTTCTGTATAGATCTATTTGTTCTCTTTTCTGTCCAAGATATACGAAGGAATCTTCTGTAACACGTTTATTTAAAAGCACATACATGTTTTTTCCACTGCTTTATTAAATGTCCATGCTTCACACCTATTCGCTGCCATTTGGGAATATGCATGCTCTTAGTATTCTGATCTTAATTTTCGTATCAGTTCCATTCCATACCGTTTTTACTTGTTTAATTTTTTTTAAATAAAGCCATGTTTGTTCTTAAAATGGAAGGTTGTTATAAAATGGGACGAATTCGAAGAAGTGTTGAAATCGAGAAATGTCTGGTCAACACTAGTAACAACTGTTATAAGAAAGAGAAGACGGAGATATGTTGGACACACCTTAAAGAAA
>JADZMA010001702.1:0-15725 GCA_020796225.1 Arion vulgaris
ATTTTCCGAAAAAATAAACCCACCTTTTCAAAAAATCGTTAAATTTTTTTTCTGGTACTTAACATCTTTACGTATTTTGTCCTTGCACATACATCTGTTACCACCAGCAAGCAGATGAACATTAGCAAAGTAGAAGATAACATGTTTGTCTTCAGGGCGTGCAGAAAATAGCAAACGACTTACGAAAGATGAAGTTTATATACAGGCAGATATAGTAGTTATACAACCAATATAAAAAATTTTATTATTGACAGGTCAGATAAGAAATCTGCACAAATTCCACAAAGATTAAACATATCTATACGAAACTAGACTGTAAAAATTAATTTCCCAGCAGACAATGGAAAAAAAGTGGATATAATTATCACGATCTCCCGGTAAATTGTAAAAAAAAATGCAACTTCTTTGTCCGAAGTTCAGCAGATGTGATATTCTCTAGATAAGACAACAAGTGAACTTGTTTTAAAATATTTGAACAAAATAAAACAAATTTATTTAGTTGTGCAGTCCGCGAGTTTTGTGTTGTTTGTGCTGCGCTATTTTATTCTATTTTAGTCGCGTGCGTTTTTTTTGTGTTACTTTGCCTATTTTTGCGTGCTTCTGTTTGTTTGTTGGTCTTCTTTGTTCTTTGCGTTCGTTCTTTTCAACCAACTTAATCTTTATTTGTGATTTGTATGATTTCCACCGATAAATAGACCACGTTGCACATGGGTACATTTTCTGTTTAACGGAAAGGTGAAACACTAGACAGACTGAACATAAGAGAACATGGAGATCAATTTCTTTGTGCGATGAACGGACTTTGATTTTGTTCGGAAAAATTACCATCCCTATTCTTTTGTTCTCGCCTCTGATACAGATTATACAGCAGTCTTTCCTGCGCTCAATACAGATCAGACAGGTTACATGGGTCTTGTATCTGCTGGTTGTATCTATGTTTATCTGTGTTTTTTTATACAGATCAGACAGGTTACATGGGTCTTGTATCTGCTGGTTGTATCTATGTTTATCTGTGTTTTTTTATACAGATCAGACAGGTTACATGGTCTTGTATCTCGCTAGTTGTATCCATGTTTATCTGTGTTTTTATACAGATGACAGGTTACTGGGTCTTGTATCTGCTGGTTGTATCTATGTTTATCTGTCTTTTTATACAGACAGACAGGTTACATGGGTCTTGTATCTGTTGGTTGTATCCAGTTATCTGTGTTTTTATACAGATCAGACAGGTTACATGGGTCTTGTATCTGCTGGTTGTATCCATGTTTATCTGTGTTTTTTATACAGATCAGACAGGTTACATGGGTCTTGTATCTGCTGGTTGTATCCATGTTTATCTGTGTTTTTTTATACAGATCAGACAGGTTACATGGGTCTTGTATCTGCTGGTTGTATCTATGTTTATCTGTGTTTTTTTATACAGATCAGACAGGTTACATGGGTCTTGTATCTGTTGTCTGTATCCATGTTTATCTGTGTTTTTATACAGATGACAGGTTACATGGTCTTTATCTGTGCTTGTATCCATGTTTATCTGTGTTTTTATACAGATTCAGACAGGTTACATGGGTCTTGTATCTGCTGGTTGATCTATGTTTATCTGTGTTTTTCTCTACGTGTTGGTGTCATATATATTTATATATTTGATTTATATTTTTATCTTCTTATTTCCATGTCTAGTTGTTTCATGATTTTGTTATTCGTTTTTAGTCACATATTTTCATTTTAGTGCCGTTAGGAACTTGTGTTGTGCGAAGGTGAAGAATTCTTTGCCTGATAAAAGCTTTTGGTCGAAACGTTGATGTGTATTGTTATTGTTTGTGTATTTTGTAAAACTACATTACTTTGTTTTGACGTGTTTCGCTACTTCTTCATAGCTTTACGGCAGTCTTAAATCATATCTATAACACTGAAATGTGACATAAAACGTACAGACGCTTAATGTTAAAACATCAAACTAAAACCCATTTCATTTCAACACAAACCTCTCAGATGCACTTATTTACATCAAACTAATTCCATTAATACATATAAATCCACTTGACATAGAATAATGACCAAACATACTGAAAGTAAACTTAAAAAACGCTCCGTTTTATGAAAAGAAGCTCAAAAGCATATTCTGGCAATATACAATGCCCAACTGCTTTTAATAACACCAAAGTATGATCAGCTCATTGATTTCAATACAAATCACTCTATAGCACACGCAATCATCGGGCCTGACCCGTAATGGTCAAATATATTGAAATACAAACGTACAAAAAAGGCTCCATTTCAGCAAAGAAGCTTAAAAGCATTTTCTGGCAAAACAGCAGCTCCCAACCTCAATTAATTACACCAAAGCATGCTCAGCACATAGATTTCAATACAAATCACTCTAATGCACATACCATCATTGGGCTAGACTCGAAACACAACGTGCACATCAAGTGGATTAATGAAAAAGTGTCCAGCTCATTGAAATGCGACACAAAACGCACAGAAGCGTTTTTGTCAACAAATCACTCTCCAACCCATTTTTATTTCAATACAAACCTATCATATCTTCACACAGTGCTTTCTTCTCCTCTCTTAATAACACTAACACACTAACATTTCAGACTCTGAATACGAACACTGTCAGGGGGTTTGGGTAGCTAACAAGATGCCCACATTACAAGATTTCTATATTTGGTATAATAATAAAGACGTATGCCCTTTTAGTAGCTTTAGAACGACAAGAGTTTTATGCCGATTTGTGGTAGATATTTTTAAAGATGCCATATCGGTGCCTGGGTAACTTATATCTTTCAAAACCCCTTCCCAAAAGGGATGTAGCTTTTCTGTATGCTTCAAACGGGAATACGATTTACATATCACAATTAGAAATAATATCCAAAGGGGTTCCTACAATTATATTTCATGGGACCACCAAAAAGATAGGAAATTTAGTAGGAAATAACTCAAAGTTGCCCAGGGATTAGGGTTATGACGTTTAACGCTTTATATCTGTGTGGGCAAAATGCAAAAATAGCCTTCAGTTTTTTTCTATAATTGGAAATAAAGAGGATAGCTTTAAACCATGCAAATTTAATTATTACACACAACAATGGGAATATTTAACTTGGTTTTCATATAAAAAGAAAAATACTTTTTGAAACACAATTTAATGGGTAAAAAGGAGCTAAAAATTTGGGTGGACCTCAGACTGTCCACTTACAGCTGCTCGCGATATTAACCCCATCAATGAAATCCTGATAGAATTTGCTGGGAAACGCAGGTCACATTATTTAGTTAATGAAGTCGAAGTCCATATAATTGTAATGTGGAGTGCAATTGCGGGCCCTAATGAAAGCTGACCCCTCACCTCAATAAAGGGCATTTCTGCGCGGAGAATTCTCCCTAAAAGCATCCTGGGAAAATAAACCTTTGTCCTATAAAACAAAATCTAGATGTCTATTAGACGGTATGTTTTGGGTTAGTAGAATCAATTCTCCGTCTCAGGTCATTGAATGGCTTTTTTCAGAAATTACCCCCAATTTAAGAAAGAGGTATAGGAGATGATATAGTTGAGTTCATGCGTGAGCATGCATCAAACAATTTGACGAGCCTAGGACGTACCTTGTTTGGTAATGAAACACGCAGGTCCACGATTATTTAGGAAGAAGTGAAGTCCATATTGTAATGTGGGAGCAGGTTGCAGGCCTTAA
This sequence comes from Arion vulgaris, assembly GCA_020796225.1. Classification (NCBI taxonomy): domain Eukaryota; kingdom Metazoa; phylum Mollusca; class Gastropoda; order Stylommatophora; family Arionidae; genus Arion; species Arion vulgaris. The sequence continues at coordinate 3,693 of JADZMA010001702.1, forward strand.
TGAAAGCTGACCCCTCCCCTTCAATCAAGGCATTTCTGGCGGAGAAATTCTCGGCCAAAAGCATCCTGGGGAAAATAAACCTTGTCCTATAAAAACAAAATCTAGATGTCGTATTAGACGGTATGTTTTGGTTGTAGAATGAAAATCTCCACGTCTCAGGTCATTGAATGGCTTTTTTTTCAGAAATTACTCCCATATTTAAGAACATAGAGGTTAGTAGAGATGATATAGTTGATTCATGGTGAGCATGAAATCAAGAACAAGCTTCGACAGGTCCAAGACGTACCTTGATTATGCAATGAGAGACGGCCAGCTTGCATCAACAGCATCGATTGTTGGGGAGTTGAAGATGGATAAGGGATATTCTTCGGTCTTTCTCGACTCTCTGTTGGATGGGGACACTAAAATCGATGTTGAATCGATCAAGCGATTTAAGCAGTTTGAGTCCCCGTTGTTCGTCGAACTGGATGCCTGAGAGGCAGAGTGAAGTTTGTTTAATCAGCAGACAGGAACCATCAATGCATACTCTTTGATATCTGTTAGGGACTGAACCTATGGGTCTGCCCGGAGCAATGCCCGTTTGGTAACTAAAAACCAAATTCTGATAAATTTGTTCATTTTTTTATCAATAAGCTAAATTGGGTGTGTTAGAATTGATTATGATTTCCTGATAAATTTGTAGATAGGTCTGATTTTCAGTTATGGAGGTGGATACAGACAGTCTTTATTTAGTCATTATTTAGTCGTTATTTAGTCATTATTTAGTATTATTTGGGTAGTTACCCAGTTATTAGACCAAATCTAGTTTCCGGATTTTAGAGAGTTTACTCCCAGTGGTTCCAGCGAAACTTGCCCGACCATAGACATACAACTACCCTCCCCTCCCTAAATGTCAGAAATGTAGGGAGATAGCGTTATACGAGAAGAGAACCCGGGACTTTTAAATTAGAATACGAGGGGATAGAAGGGATCCTATGTACAAAACATACCATTGTTTCGGGGATTATACTAAAACATGCACTAAGGGACTTACAAAACATACCATTGTTTCGGGGATTATTCTAAAACAAGCATAGCACACAAAACATACCATTGTTTGTGGATTATACTAAAAACAAGCACTAAGGGACTTACAAACATAACATTGTTTCGGGATTATACTAAACAAGCACTAAGGGACTTAAAAAACATACCATTGTTTGTGGATTATACTAAACAAGCACTAAGGGACTTACAAAACATACCATTTTTTCTGTGATTATACTAAAACCAGGCACAAAAAGGGACTACAAAACATACCATTGTTTCGGGATTATTCTAAAAAGGCACTAGGGACTTACAAAACATACCATTGTTTCGGGATTATTCTAAAACAAGCATAAGGGACTTACAAAACAACAAACACACTAGACAAAAATATTTTTTAAAGGTTCTTAATACACAACGGGGCTGGGAGAGGAAAATGAGGTCTTAAAACAAAAGGGTCAGGGTCAATGTTCACCTACATACAACACTGAGATTCTCTTTCTTATTTCTTAATTAAACGCAAGACAACCTGACAATGTACAACTAGCCCTAAGATCTAATAACTGTGATACATCTTGTTTGTCTAGACCATAGTTTCCCCAAACTTTTTCCGTCCACCGCCCACTTTTACGACATAAACTTTTAACGCCCTCTCCCCATTTTAACTGTTTCAACGCCCCCTCACATCCCGCTCTATACATGCTCTATTTTCTTTGATATAGAAAATTGATATATATTTCTGTCATATATGGTCTATTTTCAAATGATTATATGCATGAAATAGAAATTTGATGTAAAAATGGATCGTATAAGATAGGCATAAGATGAATTAAAATGCAGAATTCAAATTTTTAATGATTATTCAATAGCAAAATCAAGAAACAAACCCCAATGCTTCTGAACCCACCAACGCCCCTTGCGTTTCCATGCTTTTTTCTTTGCTCTTTTATTTCTATGATTTTTCTCTGATTTGTCTATAGATTGCATCAGTTCTGCTTTTAGCCAGCATGTATAGGCTTTCTTTTGTATCACTATTTCTTTCATTTCTTTGGGTTTCCCCCATGCTGAAATTTTTCACCATGGGTTCCCCTTTTTTTTTGGTGCCACATATTTCTTGAGCAATCATTTTTAAAAGGGGCCTTTCAAGTTACTCCCTTCCTCTTCCACTCCTTTTGTCTTGGGTTGTTAGTTTTTCATAACTTTTTGTATTCTTTCTTTTAAATTGATTCCATTTTCTGCATTCTCTAATTCTTTTTCCCTTTAATAGTTTCAATGTTAGTTTCTTTTCTGATATTACTGTTTATCTTGGCTTTCCCTATAACTACCATGTGTGGGAGGGAATGTCTCATTTTTATTGATTTATTCATTTGACATACACCCAAAATGGTCATAAAATTTGTAGTATTGGGGCTATTTGCTTTTATAAAAATCTACGGATAAAGAAAAGAATAGAAAAGGATTACATCTGTAAAAATGCATAAACAATATTACAAGTTACCTAATAGTTGAGATAAAATCTTGTTTCTTAAAGTTTTCTGTCAGTTTTTCCATATGTTTGTGTCAATTTACTATACTGTTGCAATGTTTGTGTCAATTTACTATACTGTTGCAATTTTTATGTCAATTTACTATACTGTTGCAATGTTTGTGTCCATTTACTATACTGTTTTCAATGTTTGTGTCAATTTACTATACTTGCAATGTTTATGTCAATTTTCTATACTGTTGCAATGTTTGTGTCAATTTACTATACTGTTTCAATGTTGTGTCAATTTACTATACTTTGCAATGTTTATGTCAATTTACTATACTGTTGCAATGTTTGTTAATTTACTATATGACAATTGATGTCATTACTATATGACATTGATGTCAATTTACACAGAATACACCAGTTCAAAAGCTACAACCTGAAAATGGAATCATCAAAGGAAGGGCAGACTAAGAAAAGATGGTTGATGGAGTTACAGACATCTTAAAATTCCACAACACACCATATCTAAAGCGACCGAGCGTGCATTATCTCGAAACCGATCATCAAATTAAACCTGCACGCCTAGCGGCAAAAAGCAGAGAGGACAAAAAAAAGCAAGAAGATAGACATGATGAAATTTGGAGGATAGACCAACCAAGACTTATGTTGAGTTATTAAGACCTGAACCGGATATTAGTATTGATAAAACCATGGTTAAAATAATATATAAAAAATAAAACCTCTCCTTGGTGAATACAAAATGTTGGTGTGCCATTGATCCTTATTCTAGATATCTGTATTACTTTGATGTTTATCAAGGAAAATCACAAACAAAAAAAAGATGGCCTAGGCCCCTAAGGCAATATTTATCACAACAATTGGACAGCCATACCTTGACAAATGGCATCATTTTTATTTTTGTAACTATTTCTTCAATGTAAATATGAATATCGATTGTCAGACAAACCTATTGCTGTTTTAACCATTTGCTCTAGTCAAGGGATGGCCCACAGAATTCAAATATTTGAAACTAAAAGATGAATATGCAATGAACATATAGGAATTTAGTAGCCTCTTTCGCATGAAAAGGCTCAATGACAGTTCTTATAATTGTCAACCGATGATGACAAAGCTCAAAGAAGGAATATAGGTTAGGGTCAATGAATCTTCAAAAACCTGTGCAAACATATAACCAAGTATGGCAGAACGATCTCCATAATCAACTTAGAAATTTCTTCTTATTGGTTATTGTTACTAAAATGACGTCATTGTACTCCGGCAGACCCAAGGTGCTGTCTCCCCAACAGATATCAAAAGTAGCATACTGATGGTTCATGGGCTGCTGATTAAACACACCTCTCACTCTGCCTCTCAGGCATCCAGTTCGACTTGAACAACGGGGAGAAGTACTTCTCTAGGGAGAAGAAGCAGAAAGTGGTAGAGATGTCTGTTTTGATTTCACATCCCAAAAAGTAAAAATCAATAAACATATCTTATACAAAAAAGAATAGACATTGATGACAGGTATGGCTGCCGTAGAAAGCAGGCGAGCAATGGACCAGGCTGACATTCTTAATTCCCTAAGGGGGAGAGGTTGTAAATGATTCAGAATCATGATGAACCTGACCCCTAACCAGAATGCAAAATACCCAAAACTAGAAAAGAGCACTACACGGAAGTTACCAATAGAATAGTAAATCAACATAGAACTGATGTTGTTGTTTCACCTGAGAATACCAAGGTGGAGGTCAGAGCATTTATGGACAAATTTGTTTGATGTGCAGTCATGATGATCGGATGACTAAACTAATACTCAACTAAACTCAACTTCTAGTCTTTTTCTCATCTTCCATCATAATCATTGATGTGCAAGGATTATGGTACTATCAATGAACCAATCTATGATGCATTGCAAGAGAATGGGCACCTGATAGACTGAATGAGCATGCTTAACCAGTAAGCAATTATAATCATCAGCATGCATACACTTCAACCATGTGTTGAGGGGGGGTGTGTCTGAGTACCTGTAGTTATGCTAGGAAGCTGTGAAGACAGTTCAACAACCAACAGTCTACATACCTGAAAGGACAAGCTAGAGAAAAGAGGAGTAATTATCAGCAACTGGAAACCAAAACTGCTGGTATCTTAAGAGAGGAAAGATCCATTTCAGTTAGTAACAGGCTATGTAGCAAGTCAAACTGTTTTAATACTATAAAGCTGTAATAGATTGGATATAGAATTATTTTTCAAACATAAGTCACTGATTTCTGAATAAAACAAAGATTGGCAAGATGACAAAGAGGGCTGTAAACCATAGTATCTACAAGCTAGTACTGACCTATGGCAATGCTCATGACAAATAGATGTTAGCTTCAAACAAAGATATTGATATTTAAGGAATGCTGTCCAGCTAACAAGAAGAGACTAGGTCAGAAAGTAATATATAACATGATCTCAAGATTCAGTCCTACAGTCCAAAGTTTAACAGATTCATCTGTCAGGTGTGAGGAATAGGAATAGACAGACTACATTCACTAATTTGAGGAGTCAAGAGTTGGTAGTATTAAGTTAGTCCATGAAAGTATGAAGATTAGATTCAAACACCTAGAAAAACAGCTAATTGATTTGTTTCACATTTCTTCTTCTGGTAGTAAAATTCAACAGCACCATTGAAGAAAAGATTAACTGAATAAGTACAACATAAAATCTCTATTGCTTAGTATCCATTATTTACTAATTGTCTTTTAGGCCACCATTGAATTACAAAATTCAAAGGTCCACACTCTGTGTATGTGTATGTGCATGTGCGTGTATATATTAGAGGACAGGTAATGACTATTACTTTAGATAGTTGTTACATCAGAAATGTCTCAGTGTTTATCCTTCCTCCCTACCTAACATATTAGCTTCATCTGGTAAACATCTTGGTACAATTAAATGGCTTGTCTCATTTTTTTCCCTACTGAAACTGGTACTGACATTATGATAGGTTGATTCTTCTGCTGACCTGTGCAGATGTAAGAGTGTTATACAAATACTTTAGTATCAGAAGTACATCATCTACACTACACAACTGATTATAATATAAAAACACTTTAAAGTATAAAAAGACAACATTAATTTGTGTGCACATATTAATTAACTCATTCGTACTAACTGCTGCAGTGTGTGTCAAGATTGTCTATAAAAAAAACCCACTGCACCAAGCATTTTTTCATCTCAAATTACTGCTAAATTTACATCAACGCATTCTGATTAAATTTCAGATTTTTAATTATTGAACTGACATCACAGCACTTTGGGCAGACCGATAGGGGCTTAGTCTTCCCTATCAGATGTCAAAAAGTATGAACATTGATGGTTCCTGTGGCTCTCTGCCCTCTCTCAAGCATCCAGCCCTGCTTGTACAACATGCATTTCACAAATTCCTTAAATCGTTGGATTGATTATTAAACACAGATTTGAGTGTCCTCATCAATCGTTGGATTGATTAAACACCGATTTGAGTGTCCTCATCAATCGTTGGATTGATTAAACACCGATTTGAGTGTCCTCATCAATCGTTGGATTAATTAAACACCGATTTGAGTGTCCTCATCAAACAGTAGGTCACCAAGAGGAGGAAGAATATCCCCCTGACTAAGGATAGAAATATCTAGTGACGACAATTATAGCCTACACCAACAGGTATGGCCATGATGATGAATTTACTGTATACATGTCAAACAGCATATAGGATAGCGGGGAAACTTGGGGTAGTCCTGCAAGGATAATGCTAGTTTTTGATGCTCCAGACTAAGAAAGAAAATAGTATTTGGAATACTGTTAAAATACCTGGTACAGATGGATATAATCTCAAGAATGGTGAGGCTAACATTTAACCGCTAGCTGTTCTCAAAAACAGATGACAAGTGTGCAACTATATTCTCAATACTTATTTACATACTGGGTCAGAAAAAATATGATAATTTCATTACCAAGACACCATAGTAACCTTAAATCTCAGAATAAATGTGTATAATCTAAGTAAACTCTTTAGAAAAACTCTTCCATTGTATTGTGTAGTACAAAACTTATAATATGCAGTGCTTTTGTGTGTCATTAAATGACGAAAGAGACTTGGAAATATTGCACATTCTGTGTCAGGAAGTAAATAAGACACCTCCATGCCAATAATGTACTCTATTTCAGCTTGATGAATATATGATTTTACAGCTGCAGTCAATTCGTTGATATTGCAAAGGGTGCCTATGACAATGACAAGGTGATATCCAGTTCCTGGGTGGAAGCAAACAAAGAAACATATAGCAAGAACAAGTTTATAATATCAGTTGAACAATGAGGAAAGATAATGTGATGAAAAATACAAAGTAGTACCATTTGTGGTTTCATTGCACAAAATTACAGTTGTCTATAAGCAAGTCGCAAAATAATTTTGGTTTTAATACTGGACAAAGGTAGTAAAAGACAAGAGAGATCCTAAAGATTTTCAATGATATGTCCAACGAAGATGGACAAATTTCTCTTGAAAGTAACTCTATCTGGGCATACCGCATATATACTATATATTACAGATAAACTAGTAAATTTGGATGCATAGATGATATATCGTGAAATTTCTATTTTACAAGTGACTGGTTTTTTCTTTTTTTCCTTTTTTGTAAATGATTTTGTAGAACTTTTTAACTACTAAATTATGATTTGAAAAAAAATACAGGTTTTAAAGAGACTGGGGGTTTTATTCATAGATAACCTATATTAGTTTAGATTTTCTATTGACTTGTTTTAAAATATATCTTTAAAAAGGAAAGGCAACAAATAGGGAAATATTTGAGTGAAAATATTTGGTTTTAAATTTTCATAACTTTTAAAATTGATATAATGGATTACATTTGTCGCAAATTTCCCAGTATTTCAGCGGGTATCTTTTCTTTTTTTATAATATAATTTATGTCAGAAGGGACATCATTAATTAAACTGGGTTCTTTTACAGCAAAGCATCTTCCTTCCCCAATAATATACTGACTGCTTGAATATCATATTCCAAAAAAAACGAAAAGTATATAAAAAATCAAAAAATCACTTTTATTGATTGATTGATTAGTGATTGGGCCATCATCATTCACTTCAGTGAGAAAAATGTGTCCCATTCTTTTTTACACAGGGAAAATCTCAGCGCACCAAAACCCATAGCACTATAGTAAATTGCATCAATTGCAAAATAAATTGAAAAAATTGTCTTTAAAAATTTACAATTTTCATATGTAAATTTAAACAATTTCATATAGTAAATTACAAAATTATAGTAAATTGACATCTTATCTTATCTTTTCTTAACCACATTTCCGTACGTCGGGGAGGTTAGTTTCCTATCTTTTGCCAGGTGTGTTGGCTTGACGTTGTCAGTCCATGCTTTCCCAGGGACTTGAGATTTATCTATCCATCTTGTTCTTGGCCCCCTCGTGCTCTCGCCCCCGAGTGTCGATTATAGGCACGTGATGGTGTAAAATTTGGGTTCCATTCTCATTAAATGGCCGAACCCGAATCTTTCTTTCGATGTACTGTATGCATGGTATAGTACCAACGATGCTTCTGTTTTTCGTTTCTCCTCTATCTGCCTTGTAACGTTGACGCTTTTTTGTAGCATCTCATTTAATTTGTAATTTTTTTTTCGTGTTTATAGGGGGCCATTTTGGCCCGATGAAAGTTAAAAATATGCAGTTTATCAGTTTTCGTTTTACTGCCATGTTAATGCTTGGGTTTTTAATAGTGGGCAGTTGGTATGTCACCTTTTTCCTTCTGGCATCTAGTCTCATTTCTTGTCCATCTTTCCATCTCTGTAATATACCCCGAGATATTTGAATTCTGAGTCTTTTGTATTTTTACATTATTCACGTTTTTTAGTTGACCGTTGACCGCTTTTGTCGATTTCTGTTTTGGGGTGAAATTTTTCATGTCATTTTTCCATTGCATCAGGGCATTTATGTTTTTGAAGTTTGTTTTCGTTGTTGTAAATTATATTGATCATCTGCAAAAGGTTTTCTTTTATTAAATTGTGTTTTATCGGGGTTTTATCTGTCTTGGTTTTTTTGCGTTATCCTGTCTATGTAAATTTAAAAATATGGGGAAAGCACACATCCCCCCTTACTCCTGATGATAATTCAAATTGTCTTTAGGGCCCTCCCGTTGATACGTTGACATTTTTTGGGATAGCGCTCAATATTGTTTTAATAGTTGGTCCCAATTCCAAATTTACTTAGTATGGTCCATAGTTTGTTTCTGTTTATTCTATCAAAGGCTTTTCTTGGTCTATGAATGCTAAGTTGAGCTGTTTGTCATATTCTATGGGGTTTTCCTGAGTTGCCTTAGTGTGAACAGGGCATCAAGTGCAACTCTTCCTTTCTGAACCCAAATTGAGCGATGTTCAGCTTTGGGTTTTATTATAGGGTTTTATTCTAGATTCCAAAATTTTAGCATATAATTTCCCAACATGACTTAATAATGATATGCCTCTGTATGATTGCATTCTCTTTTGTTGCCCCTTTTTTCCATATTGGTATTATCTTTTTATTTTTTTCCATATTGGACATCAATTGTCATAAAGTAAATTGACATCAAATTTTCATATAGTAAAATTTACATCAATTGTCATTATAAATTGAATCAATTGTCTATAGTAAATTGACATCAATTGAATAAGTATAATTGACATCAATTGTCATATGTAAAATTTACATCAATTGTCAAAGGGAAATTGAATAATTGTCTTTTATAATTGCATCAATGTCATAAGTAAATTGACATCAATTTCATATAGTAAATTGACATCAATTGTCAAAATAAAATTTACATCAATTTTCATATAGTAAATTGACATCAATTGTCATATAGTAAATTTACATCAATTGTCCCTATAGAATTAAACAGTCATATAGTAATTGACATCAATTGTCATGTAAATTGACATCAATTGTCTTTAAATAAATTGACATCAATTGTCAAAATAAATTGACATCAATTGTCATATAGTAAATGACATCAATTTTCATAAGTAAATTGAATCAATGTCATATAGTAATGACATCAATTGTCATAAAGTAAATTGACATCAATTGTCATATAAGTAATGACATCAATTGTCATAAAGAAATTGACATCAATTTTCATATAGTAAATTGACATCAATTGTCAAAAATAAATTGACATAAATTGTCTTATGAAATTGACATCTTGTCATATAAAATTGACATCTTGTCGAAATTGACATCTTGTCAATAAAAATGAAAAATTTCAATAGTAAATTGAGTACCAAAGGGTTGAGAAAAAAATCTTGTTTTTTAAAGTTTTCTTCCCTTTTTTCCATATGTTTGTTCAATTTACTATACTGTTGAATTTTTATGTCAATTTACTATACTTTTTTTGTCAATTTACTATATTTAAATGTTTGTGTCTTCTATACTGTTGCAATGTTTGTTCAATTTATATACTTTCAATTTTGTGTCAATTTTATATACATTAATTTTATGCAATTTCTATATATTAATGGGCCCATTTACTATACTGTTCAAATTTATGTCAATTTATATACTTTCAATGTTTATGTAAATTTACTATTTTTCAATTTTGTGTCAATTTCTATACTTTCAATTTTGTGTCAATTTATATTTTCAATTTTTGGCAATTTTTACTTTAATGTTTGTGTAAATTTTACTATCTGTTCAATTTTGTGCTTTCAAACTGTTAAATTTTGGCAATTTACTATATTTTTAAAATTTTGTGTCTTTTACTATATGACAATTGATGTCAAAAATATGACAATTGATGTAAATTTACTATATGACAATTGATGTTTTACTTATTGACAATTGATTAATTTACTATTTGACAATTGATGTCAATTTCTATATGACAATTGTTTAAAATTTATTTTTGACCGTGTCTTTTTATATATGAAAAGTGTAAATTTCTTTGACAATTGATGTCAATTTCATATGACAATCGTGTCAATTTCATATGACAATCGTGCAATTTACTATATGACAATCGATGTCAATTTACTATATGACAATTGATGTCAATTTACTATATGGCAATTGATGTCAATTTCTTTTGACAATTGATTCAATTTACTTTAAAATTGATGTAATTTATTTTGAAATTGATTAAATTTCTATAGCCAATTGATGTCAATTTAAAACAATTGATGTCAATTTACTATATCCCAATTGATGTCAATTTACCGAAATTGATGTCAATTTACTATAGAAAAGATGTCAATTTTACTATTGAAAATTTTTAAAATTTATATATGACAATTGATGAAATTTTTTTATTTGAAAAATGTTGATCTAAAATCTTGGGGTAGGGGAAGTGTTTGCCTCTCGTGAAATTTTTTCCTTTTTTGGGGACCCTTTGGGACTATTTTCCAAAAACCCTGATCCCCTGAGGGGTTAAGTTTTAGCCCTTTGAAGATGGAAGATAAAACTGGTCCGTGTTAAATTTTGCATGTAAAAAACCCCTTTGGCAGTTAAAATTAAAAATCAGGCGGCCTGCCCAGAAAAAATTTAAATTTAAAATAGATTAAACAAAAATTTTTTGGTATCACCATCTTAAAAACTACAAGGGGACCCTCGTCAGGTATGGGTTTGTGCATTTGGGTGAGATCTTCTTTGAAAAAAATGGACCCAACATTTTTCTCCTGAAAATGATGATGGCCCAATCCCAATCAATAATCAATAAAGCGATTTTTGATATTTTAAAACTTTCTGCTTTTGCTTCAATTGATATATATATTCATATGACAGTCAGTATATGTATTGAGAAGATTAGCTATTTCTGTTGCTGCCCAAAAATCATTTAAAATTTAAATGTTTTTTACAAAAATTATATTATAAAAAAAAAGAATATTAGCTAAAATACGGAACATTATAGAAAATTAACCCATTATATAAATTTTAAAAAAGAGAATTTAAACTCACAAATATTTACACCAAAAGGGTATTTCATTTTTTCCCTTTCCCTTTTTTTCTTTGGGGATTTTTTTAAAAAAAGTCAATAAAAAGTCTAAACTAGATATAGGTTATCTATGAATACAAAACCAGTCTTTTAAAACCTTATTTTTTTTTTTAAAAATAAAAACAAAGATATATTTTACAAAATACATAAACGGGACGATAAACAGCAACTTTTCAAACAAGGCCTTTATCAAACGAAAAAACAGGGGACAAATTAAAATAAACACAAAGGGACCCAAATCCGTTCAAGGGAAAAATCGGGAATAAAAACAAAAAATAAAAAAAAAAAAAACCAAAAAAAACTAAAAAGAAAAAAAAAAAAAATTAAAATTAAAATTGCCATAAACATATCCCCATATAGATTAAAAAAGAGGGGAAGAAAGCACAAAAGCATGAATGAATACATCAACATATCCCCATAAAATTTACAAAGCATGGGAAAGAAATGAAACAAGAATAAAACAGCCCGGTGGTCGGGTTCCCTACAAAAAATCAACCCATTTCCAGAGCAAAACGACC
>JADZMA010001703.1:0-15724 GCA_020796225.1 Arion vulgaris
CATTTTTCTTTTTTTCCAGATAGTGGGGCCCGAATGAAAATTTAAAATTAAGGTCTTTGTAGTCTCTTTCTGTTTTCATATTGTTCCTAAAATGTTTGTCTGTGACACTCGGTTATTCTTCTGTAGGTATCCGATCCACCCCCATCTATTTTTTCCACCTGTGTCATCATGGGCTCTTGTCATGTTCTTATTCATAGGTCTGCCCGCGTGCCCAGCGTGTTCGTAGCGTTGGACTACGGGTGACTAGTCCTCTGTAAGTGCGGGTTCAACTCCGCGGACTGGCAGAAAAGCTACAGGTTCCCAGATTTACGGTGTTCGTGGCACTGAGCCAAAGGGTTACGATGTCCATGTCACCGAGCCGAAGAGCTTTCAGCTCAAGTGCTTCTGGGTCGAAAAAAATAAAATTCATGGTCTATGTCTGCATCTCTGATATATAAACATGGCGTGTCATATCCTTTATAGGACGTCGTAATTAACCATAGTAAACAAGTCGTTGATTTTCAGTACCACTTATACGTTCAGTAGTTTACCATTGCTTTATGAACTGTTGTCTATTTTCACAATTCGTAAAAATCCACGGATAAAAATGTTTCTTTCAAATCGCTATCACCCCCACCCCTCCTCCTCTCCTCGTCTGGGGAGTTTTGAAGTAGTGTAGGGGTTTCATTGGGGTACCTCATGATAGTACGGATAGGGTACGTCTTGGTAGTGCGGTGGGGTACCTTTGTTGGGGAGCCTAAGAGCTGAGGGTGGTGGTTAGTTCAGCAGTGACACTGGTCTTTCAATGGTATGGCGTTCTATACCATGGATACATTAGAGCTTGGTAGTCTGGTTTCCGTGGTCTGAGGCTGATTACATGTTGCTATCATATTGTAACTAAAGACCAGTCCATTCTGTTTGACATACAATGATTGCACTTTACAACGTTAAATGTTGACAAACTAGTCGTGAACTAACGGATGAAGTAAGGTCTTTAATACATGAGAGTTGAATACAAGGATTACATCACCTGACCGAGAATAGCTTTTGGGTAAAAGAATCGACAGTGACATGGTTCTCACTTAGGCGGCCATCTTGTCTCTCCCTCTTTTTTCTAACCTACGTCAATGTCTCGTTTTAGCGTTGCTATCTGCTTATAATGAGCAGATGCAGATTTGTACGCAAACACTACAGTCAACTATATCTACCAACCTATCTATCTAAACTACCTGTCTGGCCTGTAAGCTACCACCTGGGGTGGGGGGAGGGACCGGCTAGCTACTACAGTTTGAACCAGTTACTTGTAGGTTGTAACAGAGCCCACTACCGCTAAGCCACAGACACCCACTGATGTGTATAGACATAAATAAAACACAGACACCCACTGATTGTATAGACATAAATAAAAATTTTGGCATATTCATTACAGGATGTCACCTTTAACCAAAATAAACGAGTCTTTGATTTTCTAGGCACTACTTATACATTAAGTAGTTTGCCATAGACATACCACTGGCCAAATAATCTTCTTCTTCTTTTGTCATCACACTGCTACCGGGTTGTTGCTCAGTGTCGTGGTTTTCTGGTTGAATATTTTGCTGGAGGTTGAGGGGTATTATATTTTTGAGTGAGGATGATCCCACAATAAAATATTTGAGAAACACTGCTCTAGACTCTCTCTTTAGCCTGTTACGCCCTTGGCGTTTAGGGCAGCAACAAACGTACACCATTCTTCCTGTTCATGGCCTTCCTCTGTATTGTGTTCCAGCTATGATTCATTTCCTTCAGCTCTTGCTCTATCGTTCTCCTCCAGGTCGTCTTGGTTCTTCCACGTTTTCGCCTACCCCCTGAGTCCATCTCAGTGCAGTTTTCGTGTCAGAGTCAGTCTCCATGCGCATCACATGTCCAATCCATCTCCAGCGTCGTCTTCGGATGATAGTGCCCGTATTCTCTTGTTGGCATCGTGCAAGCAATCGTGCTCTAGACTACCAGATATGAAACTACATAAAGATCATCGAGACAGGACCGTGCCGTGCTAGGATGCAGAGAGGCGGCCGCATCAGGTGACACCTAAGAGTGGCGGCATTAGCAGCAAAATCAAAATTACAATTGAAGGTTATTTTAAAGAAAAAGTTTAAGGGCGGCATTTTTGAAGACTTGCATCTGCTGAGAAAAATCCTCACGGTCCTGCGTCGAGGCATGTCAATGATGAATATGCGGATCTAGTACGTATCAGAGTGACAGGATGTAATAACTACTGATATCACTTATCACATACTCATCTAATATTTATCCTAATATTTCTATCTTAAAGATTTCTATCTTAAAGATTTCTATACTTAAAATTTCTATCTAAAGATTTCTATCTTAAAGATTTCTATCTTAAAGATTTCTATCTTAAAGATGTTCTATCTTAGATTTCATCTTAAAATGTTCTATCTTAAAGATGTTCTATCTTAAAGATGTTCTATCTTAAAGATGTTCTATCTTAAAGATTTAAAAAACATGTGTATAGAAACATGACAGAAACCCGTGATGACCGTGGTTAAGAGGTGAAAATTGACGAAAATTACAAGGCCTCTTACGACATGCCTTGTAGGGTAGCAGTGTTACTATTCTTTGCTCCCCTTTCGAGCCCCGGCAACACAAGAAGCGTTATTGTCATCTATAAACAGTAAATAGCAAATTAAGCGAGCATCAACATTATTATCGTTGGCTTCATCTAGCGACAAGACAAATTCCTTCCATTTTTTATTTTTAAATGTATTGTTAATTGAGATTCTTCGGTACATTCTGTCTTCTGCAATTGATGATGTTATTCGACGAAGGTACTATTTGTAACTATTAATTGATTGATTCATTGATTGATTGATAGCACCATCAGGATTGCACTTCGGTGAGTTACCATATGTGCTCCGATTTCTTTCTTACACAGGAAGATCTCAGCTGCAGTTCACGAACTCGCTAGCACCGGCGAGGAGTCTAAGTATAAGAAGACGTGAAGATATTTTTCAGGGATTTTATTTGTAAACTTTTTAAAAGAGCTATCTGGATATTTGTCAAGAGATCCCTGATCTCACTGTTGATGAGATCGATTTCCTAATCCTATCGGAGACGGACGATAAGACATAGGTCATATGTTCAATTTGAACACGTAAAAGAACCCTACAGTTCAAAATAGAAAAGAGCAGGCTGGAAAGCCTCTGTCCTGGGAAAATTCATTAGAAAAGATTAAAAATAAAATGCAGACATAAATATATTCTTGGTGGCCATAGATTGGATCATGAAATCAACAACAACAGATAACAGATAGGGAATATGATGGACACTTATGAAACAATTAGAGGACCTGGATTTTGCAGACGATCCGGCATTGCTGTCCCATAATCAAGCACAGATTAAAGATAAAATGAATAACCTAAATAATAAGTCTCAGCAACTAGGTTTGAAAATACACAGGGGACAGTCCAAGATCATGAGAATAACTGCAGTAAATGTAAACCAGATTATGCTGGAGAAAACAGCTCTACATGATGTAGAATCATACACATATCTTTGTAGCAACATAGACACAGAGGCAGGACATCTGGCCTTGAGAGAAATTCTGGAGGACTGTTGGGGTGGCAAAGTGCTGCTCAGCACAAGCTATTTGATGATGATGATTATGGTATATATAACTCTTGGCATTTTTCAAACTTTGTATATTATTTAGTTGCCTCCCTTATAATATTAGTTTGAAACGATTATGATGATGGAGTTGCTTCCCTTGCAATGTTGCTCCGTTCTTAAAATGATGAATGCTTAGTTTCACAACCCAAAAGTCTAGTGTCTATTGTCTATTCCCAGGTGGAAGATGTATGGCTGGTCCACTCTTGCCGTTAAGCGTAGGGATGGGAGCTTTAATTTGCGTTGTAGGACCAGATGAGTCGCCCTTGTTGGGTTATATCCGTGTTTATGTAGTGTGGTCTTGATATTGTCTGTCCATCTTTTCTTGGTCTTCCTTTAGCTCTAGTACCCGATCTCTTTTTATTGTATTATGTTATTGGCGGTTGGTTGAATTTCATTCTCATTAACTGTCCAAACCACTACATTTGCTGTCTTTCGATGTATTCGGTGCATGATGTTATGCCCACTCTGCTTCTGATGTCCTCATTTCATAGTATATCTTTCCTGGTGACTCCCACTGCCTTCCTCAAGCATTTCATTTCACACGTGTTGAGCTTTCTGTGGTGTGTTGCTGTCAGAGACCAAGTTTAGCACTGGTAACAAAGTATTGGTAGGAAAATACTTCTTATGATCTTTCACTTCCATCTTGATCTGTGGGTGTTGTAGTAATGGTGCCAGCTGGTAGGTCACTGCATTTGTTTTTGACACCTTGTCTGTATTTCTCTATCTAGTTTTCCGTCCTCTGAAAATGCTGCCTAAATATTTGAATTCAGAAACTTGCTTTACTCTGGTGTTGTCTATTTGTATGTTTGCTTGGCTTGGTGTTCTGCTGATTTTCATGGTCTCGGAGTTTTGTTTGTTGATTTGTATGTTATGCATCCTATTAGCAATGTATGTTGTGCATGTTATTAGCAATGAATTCATGTGACGTTGTAGCTGATCTTCATCTGCATAGGATTAGACTTTGGAAGTCTGCAAAAAGTAATTCGTTGATTTGGTTATCTAACTGGTCGTAGTGATCTGTGTCTATATCAATAAGGTATTTTCGCACTATGTCTCTGCTACTATTCTCGTCTATATATATATAGTTTAACAGAGAAGGTGAGAGACACAACCCTGTCTTACGCCTGATTTTGTTTCGAATGAGTCTGTCATTACGTCTGGTGTTCTTACCCACGGTGGCTATTTGTGTATATTGCTCTGATATTGTCAGAGTTGTCCCTTGATCCCATATTTTTCTAGTGTTTCCCATCGAATACTTCTATCTATTCTGTCAAATACCATTTCTTGGTCGATGAATAATAAGTGTAACTCTTTATTATAAAGAGTTTTGATCAGAACACACGTAAACCTTGATTGATTGATAGGACAATCATCTTGCACTTCGGTGAGTAATCATGTGTTCTGATCTCTTCTTCACAGGAAGATCTCAACTTCAGTGTACGAACTCCGTAGCACCGGGAGGTTCCCAGTGCAATTTTGAAGATAGTGAAAATATTTATGTCGGAATTTTATTTTTAATCTTTTCTAATACATTTTACCCGGGCAGCTGCTTTCCAGCCTGTTCTTTTCAATTTTGAACTGCCAAAGGCTGTTTTATGGGCTCAAATTGAACACGGGACCTATGTTTTATCGTCCGTCTTCGATAGAACTAGGAATTCGATCTCAACTACACTGAGACCAGATATCACTGGAAAACCTGGCGAACCGAGTACCTTTAGTACGAGAGGCAAGAACCTAACCTCTACACTACAGAGACTCCTAAAAGACCATCCAGCCCGCGTGCCCAGCGTGTTCGTAGCGGGTTGGACTACGGGTGACTAGTCCTCTGAAGTGCGGTTGAACTCCGCGGACTGGCAGAAAAGCTACAGGTTCCCCAGATTTACGGTGTTCGTGGCATTGAGCCGAAGGGTTACGATGTCCATGACACGAGCCGAAGAGCTTTCAGCTCAAGTGCTTCTGGATCGAGAAAAAAAAGACCATCCAACATATTCTCCGTCTAACTCCTACGACTGCTTTAGCAGGAAGTTTATATTGGTTATTGGTTATTGAAAATGATTTTGTGAGTTGAGCCGTCTGATCTTTCTGCAGACGGCGTTACAGTTTGAAGATAAATGGAAACAGGAAGACTGTTTTGAATACTGGATCGCCTGTATGTTGCCGGGGTCTCATGGGAGCACAGAATAGTAACACTGCGACCTAGAAGGCATGTCGTAAGAGGCGACTCTGGTAGTGGCGTAGGGAAGCTACCATAGTAAATAAAAAGCATCGCAGAAATTGGATCTGTTGGTCTACTTGTAGGCGCATAACTGACACAACGTAATATCGCTCTTAGGCTCAGGTCACGTACAAATCACACATAGTGATTAACAAGTAGTGGATATGAAAGCTCGAAAAAATAGCTCATTGTCCATGTTTGGCTCGGATAATACAAAGTAGGTATGAAGATACCAGGAATGTGCGGTATATTTTCTCAGTATGATGCAAGTTTTCAAAATGCCGCCACTGAAATGTTTATTCCTTAAAATAACTTTCAATTGTAATTATTATTTTGCTGCTTATGTCGCCCTCTTACGTACCAGCCTGATGCGCCGCCACTCTGTATCATACTCAGCACGGCCCTGGAAGATTACTGTTGATCATATGTTGTTTAGAGATGGTAAACCAACTCCACATATTGTTCAACTTGGTGTGGGATAGGGGAGATGCCAGCAGATTGGAAGAAAGGCCCCCTCGTGAAACTGCCAAAGAATGGCAATTTGTCAAACTGTGACAAGTGGAGAAGGATCATGCTGCTCTCCATTCCCAGCAAAGTCCTCACTAGGGTTATTCTGGACAGGATGAAAGACGCTATAGACCAGAGGCTTAGGGACGAACAGGCGGGATTCCGGAAGATAGATCTTGCAATGACCAGATAGCCACCTTAAGAATCATAGTGGAACAAACAATGGAGTGGCAGGCTCCGCTCTACGTGTGTTTGTTGATTTTGAGAAGGCGTTTGACAGCATAGATAGGAAATCAATGTGGGGATCCTAGAAACTATGGGGTGCCGGAGAAGACTGTCGACATCATCAGGCAGCTGTATGAGGGTTTGCCTGCCAGGTTATTCATGATGGAAGACTGTCAGAGGAGTTCCAGGTCACTACTGTTGTTAGACAGGGATGCATGCTGTCCCCCCTCCTGTTCTTGGTGCTACTTGATTGGGTCACACTCACAGCCTACGACAGGTCTTGGAAAGGCATACAGTGGACACTTATGTTAAAGCTAGAAGACCTGGATTTTGCGGACGATCTCGCCTTGCTTTCGCAGACTACAAGACATGCAGGAAAAAGTGGATGCTCTGGCACAAACGGCAAAACGAGTCGGCCTTAAAATCATCAGAGAAGACTAAAGTAATGCGAAGCAACAACATACAGCAAGATCCAATACTGATTGAGGGAAAGGACATAGAAGATGTGGATGAATTTGTCTACCTTGGAAGTAAGATCAGCAGATCAGGAGGTACAGATGAGGACATTAATGCTAGGATTAGGAAGGCCCAACAGGCCTTTGCGATCCTGCACATGGTGTGGAAGTCCCTGCCATCTCCACGAAAACAAAGCTCAGGATTTTCAGCTCAAATGTGAAGTCGGTGTTGCTGTATGGCTCGGAAACTTGGCGAGTCACTAGGGCAAATACAAATAAGATCCAGACCTTTGTCAACGAATGTTTGCGGCGGATTCTCAGATTGAGATGGTATGATAGAGTTACAAACACGGATCTGTGGATAAGAACAGGGCAGGAACCTATGATGACACAGGTCAAGAGGAGAAGATGGCGATGGATAGGCCATACCTTGCGGAAGACACAGTCGAGTGTCACTGAGACAGGTGCTCGAGTGGAACCGCAGGAAAACGAAAAAGAGGACGCCCTAAGCAGACTTGGAGACGAGGTCTACTGAGGGCTGAAGAGTGCTCAATTGACCTGGGAGAACATAAAAAGAACAGCCAGAGACCAAGAAGAGTGGCGAACAACTGTTGAGGCCTATGCTCCACGAGGAGCGGAGAGGATTAATGATATGTTGTTTAGCCGTCATGTCTGCTGTACAGTCACAAAAGTTACAAAAGTTTGCAAACGTAAATTCAAAACAACTGTGTAAGATTACATTGTATACATTTGACAATGTTTACATTTGCTGTAACGTGCCTGCTGCAACTACAGGTCATCATGAGATTGGTGTGTTGCAACCTAAAAAAATTATTATTTCAACCATCATACAACACTGCTTCAGGTCAAAGCTCAGACCTTGACATTGAATACCAGGCATGTAGCCAAAGAGTTTCCCAGTTGTCGGGTATATTAACAGTTGTTCAGGCAAGATTCTCTTTTCGATGTCGGTGATCGTTAAAAGAAGCTCTGCAGGTAAAACAAGATACAACTAGTAGTATTACACAGGTGTGATTACAGGTAGGAACGTTTGAATATTGATCGTTTTGAAATTGATTTTATTCATCAATTTCTCAATTTGTTTATTGTTATTATTATATATTATGTATATTCCTCTTTGCGGTAATGAGAGAGCGGACAGACTTGCATCAACAGCATAGATTTGGGAAGTGGATTTGAATAAGGGGGATATTCTTCGGTCTCTTCGCGACTGTATGTTGAATGAGGACACTAAAATCGATGTTGAATCGATCAAACGATTTAGGCAGTTTGGAGTTACCCGTTGTACAAGTCGAACTGGATGCCTAAGAGGCAGAGTGAAAGGTGTGTTTAATCAGCGAGCCACGGAACTATCAGTATGCATACCCTTTGATATTTGTTGGTGGAGACTTAGCACCTATGGGTCTGCCTCGAGTGCAATGACGTCAGTTTAGTAATCAATAACCAATAACCCATTTATTCCTCTTGCACATAGGACCTGCACGTAATTTCTCAATACCGTTTGTTTCTGAACAAATCTTTTCAATCAGATATCATGTTTGATATTTTTTGCCTCTTTCAGCAAAGTTAGTTTCAGGGTTTTCGTAGATCGTCCTATCTTTTTTGAACCATTTACCTGCCACTTCATTGTTTGCTTTGATATTCTTTGATCATTTCTTTCATCTGCAGTCATGCATATGTTGATATCTAAACATAAAAACTGGAGTCCGCAAGGGTAGCAAATAATAGTACCACTGCGATCTACAAGACATGTCGTGACTGATGTAGGACCTAGTGAAGCTACGTTAGTAAATAAAAAGTGTTGCAGAAACCTATGTGCTGACCTACTTGTAGGCACATAACTGGCACAACGTACAATCGCTCTTAGGCTCAGATTACATACAAATCACACAGAGTGATTAACAAGTGATCGATATGGAGCTTTCGAAGAAGATATGTTATATATATATATAAATTCCTATCCTACAGTTATACTTTATATAAAGCCTGCAAGTAATTTCTCCATACCGTTCTGTTCTGAACAGCTTGCTCAATCTCTTCAATGGAATTAAGTCTCATAATATTTACCTTTCATCAAAATTCGTTTCAGTGTTTCTATAGTGCCTCCTTTCTTTCTTGGATCCTTCAATGTCTGCTTTGGTATTCTTTGATCATTTCTTCTGAAGATATGCTCAACATATTTCCATCTTCTCTTTCTTATAAGAGTTGTTACTAGTGGTTGATCAGACATTTCTAGGCATTTGAAAAGAAATCAAATGGAACTAATTCAGGAGAAGTGATGAAATCAGAGAAATGTCTGGCCTACCACTGGTAACAACTGTTATAGGAATGAGAAGATGGAGATATGTTGGGCACACCTTGAGAAGAAATGATCAAAGAATACAAAAGCAAGCATTGAAGTGGGAGGCAAATAATTCAAGAAAGAGAAGGCATCTTAGTAAAACGCAGAAACGAGCTTTGCTGAGAGAGGTAAGATATATCGGACTCAATTCCATGGAAGAGATTGAGCGATTTGCCCAGGTCAGAGTGGTATGGAGAAATTACTTGCAGACCCTATATAAATGTGAGAGGCTATATATATATATATATATATATATATATATATATATATATATATGCATTTCGTTTCCTGTCAGTTTCTGTGTTGTCTACCGTGACCTCTTAACATTTTTTATTGCAATATCTTTTTCGTCCTTTCAATTTCAGCCTCCATCTTGTCTTAGTTGATGTGTGAAGATTAAACATAATCATGTTCTGGATCTACCTTGTATCTGCTGTGATAGCAGCTTTGTAGCAAGATGGATGAGAAATATATGGCACTCGAGCGTTTTCAAGAATTTACCAGGAGAGACAGATTTCCGTTTGTTGACAGGAACAATGCATAAGGTCAGATGACGTCAGTTTATTTGTTTACAAATAATGAAATGAAATTGTCACATATCCTTGACAGGACGTCGCTATCAGCCACAGTAAACGAGTCGTTAATTTTCTAGGCACTACTTATACGTTCAATAGTTTGCCATTGCTTTCAGAAAGGGGAGGTCTATTTTTAATGTTAGTAAAAATGTAAGGGAACAAATTTCCTTCTAAATTGCCCGCCGCGGTGTTTGAGCCAGGTACCTGTGGGTTGTGATCGAGCTCACTACTGCTAAGACACAGACGCTCACATTACCACTATAAGATTTATAAAAATAATCAATATTTTCAGAGTTATAGATATATATTAAAAGAAGAACAATAAAAACAGTATGGAATGGAACTGAAAGGAAAACAAAAATCAGAAAACTAAAAGCATGCATATTTCTAGTGGCAACATATGGGTGTGAAGCATGGACATTTAACAAGGCAGTGGAAAACATGTATGGGCTTTTGAATATAAGTGTTACAGAAGAGTCATCTGTATCTATATAGAAACAATCTAAAATCAAAGAAAACTTATGCTACAAATAAGAATGATAACATTGAAATATTTAGACATATAAGAAGACACGAACGGTTAAAGTGTACCATTATGGATGAAGGCATCTTGGCAAAGAGGAAAAGAAGAAGATCACAGAGAAGATGGATTCAGGATGTAACTGTTGGTTTGAAGATGCCGACTGCAGAGACGGGACATTTGGCCTATGAGAGTGAGAGAAAATCTGAAGAACTGTAAGGATGATAAAATTCCGCTAACGACAAGCTACTAGATGATGATGATATATGTACTTATGTAACAGTGAAGTTATGTTTATATCAGGAGATAACGATGAATAAAGATAGATTTCTAGTAGAATGAAAGCAAGGAAGGAATGACCAGGCCATTATAATACCTTAGCAAGTCTAGGAGAAAAGGTGTACTCAAGAAAAAGGTGTACTCAAGAAAAAGGTGTACATGCAAGAAAAAAGGTATACTCAAGAAAAAAGGTGTACTCAAGAAAAATTGTGTACGCAAGAAAAAAGGTATACTCAAGAAAAAAGGTGTACTCAAGAAAAAAGGTATACTCAAGAAAAAGGTGTACGCAAGAAAAAGGTGTACTCAAGAAAAAGGTATACTCAGGAAAAAGGTATACTCAAGAAAAGGTATACTCAGGAAAAAGGTATACTCAAGAAAAAAGGTGTACGCAAGAAAAAGGTATACTCAGGAAAAAGGTATACTCAAGAAAAAGGTGTACTCAAGAAAAAGGTATATTCAAGAAAAAGGTGTACGCAAAGAAAAAGGTGTACTCAAGAAAAAGGTATACTCAAGAAAAAAGGTGTACGCAAAGAAAAAAGGTGTACGCAAGAAAATAGGTGTACTCAAGAAAAAGGTGTACTCAAGAAAAAAGGTGTACTCAAGAAAAAAGGTATACTCAAGAAAAAAGATGTACTCAAGAAAAAATGTGTACTCAAGAAAAAGGTGTACGCAAGAAAAAAGGTGTACTCAAGAAAATTGGACGTCAATAAGAAACGTATTATGTAGTATTAAACGAATCATGGACAATGAACAAACAATCAATACGATCATTGGAAGCCACAGAGATGTGGTTTTACAGAAGAATGCTGAAAATTCCATGGACAGCAAAGAAAACAAATGTGGAGGTTTTAAATCAGGCCTGCACACAAAGAAACCTTATCAAAAGAATAAGAATCCGACAATCAAGGTTCTTCGGGCATATAATGCGAGAGAAGGTTTAGAACATTTGGTGACAATAGGTAAAATTCAGGGAAGGAGAGATCGTGGAAGACAGAGGGAGAAGATGTTGGATGGCCTGACATCATGGTTCGACAAAATATCGACGTTAGAACTGATTACATGCACTAAGAAAAGAGAGTTGTGGAGAGACATGATCGCCTACGCCAGCAGGCATGACACTTGATTGATTGATTATATTGTAAACAACACGTGATATTCGTGTGCTATTCGACGATGAACTGATTAAAGGTTTAGTATAACACAACGTATTTTTGGTAAGGACGAGGAATTAACGACAAAGATAGGAAAATTCGGTACTTTGATACAATTTCACCGGATACTCGAGTATTCGACTTGACCTAGGTCACGGAACGTTACTAGGTCAACATTACCAATTCCGCGCACCTCATTCCGGGATGTATCCCAGGCTTGGATCACCAAACCGTCAAACACTCTGTACACCCAAACACAGGCGCACATACACAGAGCATAGAGCACCTCTGGAAAACGGCGAAGGAACGAAACAAGAAACAAGATGGAACACATCGACATCTTTTGCATTCATACATGAGCGAGTTTATGTGGCGCTGTCGAACAACATTCAGAGGTTTGGACCAATTTGAAGCAATTCAGTTTCAGTTTGGAATATCTTCATTGCACTCCGGACATGTCCATAAGTGCTCCTATCTCCTTCGCAATATCTCCAACAGCGTCCAGCGACTGACCGTACCAGTTCTATTTTGATTGATGAGCCGACTCGTATTACCTGTTGTACCGTTCTTTTCTTGCCACACCAATCTTCAAACCCAGTTCTCGCAATCTAGTAGTTGACGTGGATTGGTTTAGATGAAGGTCTTCTCTGCGGCCACGCTCTATGAGGGCGTTCACGATGTCAGCTCTGTCCATTGGCTGGCCGTCTGATATAGCGGCAGAGCCAGCTAGCCTGTCTGCTCTCTCATTGCCAACGACAGCCATGTGCCCCGGAACAAAGACAAGTGTAATTCTGCAAATTGTTGACGCCTGCAGTGATTCAGTCCATTGCCTGCACACCGAACCGGCCTCTACCTTTCGGATCATACTCAATGAGTCACCCAGAATGCACGCATGAGTGTAGTTTTGTGACTCTAGCCAGAGTAGTGCATTGGTCACCGCCAGTACCTCCATTGTCATGCTGCTTGTTGTCATACTAAATGCACCACTGGCTTCCTTGACCATTCTACCACATGAGCTTGCAGAGAAGGCCCATGCTCATGTGGCAGAATGGTCAAGGAAAGCAATTATACAGACGTTGTAAGCTTCTGGCCCTCAGAGTTACCTTAAACCACTCACAGTCCCGTTGCCCGGTCTGCTCACATTATTTTCTATGGCTACATAACGAAATCAAACGTTTCAGTTCGTTTTGAAACCAAAATCTTATTATTACTACAAGCAAGGGAGGACCTTTGAACTCCCGTCGCCTATCCTGATCCAGTAACTTTCCGTGACCTAGGTCAAGTCGAATACACGAGTATCCGGTGAATTGTATCACAGCCTGGTAAACAAGTGGAGAAAATTGTTTGGCTTGGTAGGTTGAAGTAAATGAGGATAGTTCTCCTTCTTCTTTGCGTTCGTTCTTTACGACCAATTTTAATCACTCTTTGTGATATGTTTGATCTTTGCCAAGAACGTGTATACGTTGCACATTGGTTTGGTAGGCCAATAAGCGCATAGACTTCTACACGTTTAGGACATGTGCATCTGATTTCAGCCAAACCTCCTTATTCGCCTCTTACGACATGCGTGGCAGGTAACAGTGGTTCTATTATTTACACCCCAAATTTGGGCCCGGTAACCACTCGGGCGATAAGGATAGTTAACTAGACCAATGTAATTCGTAGATTATTGTTAAACGTAGTATTTTGAGATAAACAACACCGACTTTAGGTAGGATTATAGATTGCATAATGCCAGCCTGGTATAAATACGGTGGGACAGAATTCGACGGACAGACCGAAAAGAGGTAGAGGATAGGACAGCTGCTCAAGGAGAGCAGGCCTTGTACATCTCTGGAGGGAGCTCAAGCAGAGCAGACCTTGTACATCTCTGTGGAGGAGCTCAGCAGAGCAGGCCTTGTACATCTCTGTGGAGGGAGCTCAAGCAGAGCAGACCTTGTACATCTCTGTGGAGGGAGCTCAAGCAGAGCAGACCTTGTACATCTCTGTGGAGGGAGCTCAAGAAGAACAGACCTTGTACATCTCTGTGGAGGGAGCTCAAGCAGAGCAGACCTTGTACATCTCTGTGGAGGGAGCTCAAGCAGAGCAGACCTTGTACATCTCTGTGGAGGGAGCTCAAGCAGAGCAGACCCGGTGTTATTTGTAGAGATCAAGTAGACATGGAAGATTTGACAGACCAGTAGGGATTTTCTGGTCTGCATATCTAGACATTCAAGTCAGTTTGGAGGATGAACATTTTGATCTAGAGAATATAGTCGGAGTAGCGGACAACATGGAATTGTGAGTTGGATTGAGTTTAATTTGTCTTCATAGGACAGGGTATTTTCCTGTCAAGCCCTGAGATCTCTCGAGAACTATTAATTTCTGTATGATTGTTGTATCAATTCATGTTCATGATTAAGTTCTCAGTAAGAATAGCTGAGAGAGGAATTAAAGTTTGATTGAAATTTATCAGGTATTTGGTGAATTTATGATTGATTTGGGGAGAGAGAGACTCTCTTGTTCTTATAGTAGCAGAAATAAAAGTCTTCAAGACACCTGCAGAGAATCTTATTCTGGTATAGATGACCAGTGATGCCGTGGCCAAATAATAAAATAGAATAAAAGAGCATTCAAGACATCTACAGGAACCAGTATGTCACTCATGATTCATGGGACACTCACACATATCTCATGCTTACATGATCGTTTTCAGGGTGCCTTGCCCAGTGTTAGAGGCATAAGAAGAACACTCTCATAATAAAAATCAATCACGCCCACTGTTACACTTAAAGTGTAAACAGAATGTACACAGAGCACATACATGTGATATCTGTGTTGTTGTATAGCTCTGTAAACGTGGCAAGTCACCAAGTTAAATACAAATACGATTCAGACATTTGTCAGCAGATGTCTTCGGCGTATTCTCAGACTGAGATGGTATGACAGAGTTGCAAACGCAGAGCTGTAGATAAGGACAGGACAGGACTAAGCAGATACCAGTGGTGACAGAACTAAGCAGATACCAGTGGAAAAAGAACTAAGCAGATACCAGTGGAGACAGAACTAAGCAGATACCAGTGGTGACAGAACTAAGCAGATACCAGTGGGGAAAGAACTAAGCAGATACCAGTGGAGAAAAAACTAAGCAGATACCAGTGGAGATAGAACTAAGGAAGAGACGCTAGCAATGGATAGGATACACATTGAGAAGACCGACCGGAAGCATTGAAGGACAGGCACTGTTTTGGAGCACACATGCAATAGTAATAGGGGAAGGTCTAGACATACCTGAAAAAGAGAGCTGGAGGCTGATATTAAAAGGATAGGTAAAAAATGGAAAGAATTGGAAGGGATGGAAGGATAGAGAAAGAGATGGAAAAGTTTGTTGAAGACCTGTGCTCCGTTGGGAGTTGAAAGGTGAGGTTAAAGTTCATATGAAAACACATACATGCATTAGGAAGCCTCTATGGCCTAGTGGTTAAGCCGTTGCCTTGCGTTTGTGGTTTCTAATCCAGACCTCGCTGTTCTGTTCACAGTACATTTTTCCAGTGATCTCTAGGATTGTTGACGGAGCTACGGAGTTCTTGTCTTAAGTAATACTTTCCGCAGGTTGTGTGCCATTTCTGCGGAGAGGGACTGAGCTGTCTGGGATAAAATTGGGTGCAATGAAGTACATTTTTCGGCTTTATACCATTTACAAATACACATATACACACACATATGCATGCCTACATCCATGCATACATTCGTATATAAATCTTTGCATACACACGCATACATATGGTCGTCCCCTATATTTTTTCAG
>JADZMA010001704.1:0-15706 GCA_020796225.1 Arion vulgaris
GGGGAAAATAAATTGTGTCCTTGTTGTTTGTATTTTTGATTGCTAAATCCTTTTTTTGAAAGTCGTTTTATATTTTTTGTAAACTATTTTACTTTTTTTTTGATATTTTTCCCTTTTAGATGATCTTGCTCAAATTGGTTTGTTAGTTTCCTGTGGAGAGAGGAAAACAGGAGGTCCTGATCTCACTGTAGGTAACATCAAAGCTGTCCATTAATTCGTAGCCGTTTAAATTGTTTTTCCCGAAAACTCCTTTTGGGATTCAGTGTTTTTTTGCATGCAGCCTAAAAATTCCATGACCAAAAAAAAAGCAAACCCAGAGTCCTACATGCTACGGTTTTATCGGCAATTTTTTGATCTTTATGACAATTAAAATAGGGGCTAAAATTTTTAGTTTTTAAGTAACCCCAAAGGGTATCCCAAATTCGGTTTTCCCATGGGTGTATAAATAAAAGTTTTGCCCGTTGGTTGGAAAATTAAAAGTTGTTCCCTTTAATTGGGTTTTGTTTAATTTGTTGATGGGCCTTTGTTAAAATGGGTTTCTTTTTCGTCTGTAATAAAATTTATGATTTGTATACCCCGTTGACATTCCCATGGGTTGTTGTTCGGGTGGACAAATTGAATTTTTGGTGCCATCTCTTTTCCTCTCACATGTTAAACCCTTTTCCCCTGCTTCTTCTTGGGGCTCATTCAGCTTCCCACTTTTAAACCCCTTTCTGTTCCAATTTGCCCATTTTGGAGAAAGCTCTTGGATTAAAATTTATTGGGGGCCCCGAGGGGGTTTCCAATGATTTTGTCAATATGAAACCCCTTTTGTCTTTTTTCCCCTCACCAGGTCAACAACTCGTTTCAAATTTTATCATCAAGCTACATTTCCTTACAACCCAAGTCCAATTTGATTTTTTGTATTTGATGGTTGGTCTTTGTCTTCCGCTGATACGCGTTGTGATGGGATGATTATCCATTCAAACATGATGGTCTTTTTAAATTGAAGAGATTTTTCCCATCCATGCCTGAAAATATGCCCATTCATTTCGTGTGGTAGCCCCTCCCGTCGGTATTTTTTGATTGGAAAATAATCCAGCGTCATGACAAGCCTTTTTACTGCTTCCTGCATGTGTTAGTATAATACGCTGGCCTTTGCTGCTTGGTTTTTTTTCTTTTCTGTTCACCGTTTTGATTGCCATTCTTTAGCATTGGTGGTGAGATTGACCCAGGATTCGCCCAAATATACAATATCATACCCCTTGCCTCCGCCTCACGGATCGCCTCGGTATTTACTTCGGGCAGAATTAAATTGGGCCAAAAATAAGATTCCTGCCCCCTATGGTTTTTGAATAAACCGGCGGTTTCTTTTCATAGGTCTTTTGAAAAGTCTTGCTGCAATCTGATTGCAGTTTTAATTTAGTTTTTGAGAGTAACAAGTTGATTTGTCCAAACATTTTCAAGAGCTCCCGTCTTATGACATCTATGTCAAAGTCGTCAATTGTTCTTTTTTCCCTCCGTTGACATTAGTGCCGGTCCCGTTTAATCCATCGGGGGAAAAGGGTTCTTTTAAACCAAACGCCAGTTGCGCTGTTTCTCAGGGTTATGAATATCCAAAAAGATGACCCCTTAGATTCCCTACGTAAGTGTTGGTTAGTAAAAATGTAACCTTCTGCATTGTTATAAACGTGCACCAGACCATTATGAATGTGATATCAATGTCGTTTTGATAAGCCAACAAATATGATACAATACTTTTCCCCAAAAAGGAATCGCCTATAACTATACAATGGTATAATTATAACGGCATATGCTTTCCTTTCAAAGTCGATTGGTTAGGGAGGGATTTCGTGAAATTGTTGTATACTCAGATATTTCATGTTATCAAAAGTTTTTAGAACAACCCTCTGTGTACCGTAGATCTGTTACTATTTGTACAACCGGGGGGTTGATTTTAATATAACCTGGGAAAAAATATTTCAAACTACATCAAATTTTCTTGGAAAAAAAAATTTCTCTAGCGTCATGGGTTTCTAAGGCGCTTGCAAAAATCACTGAGATCCCCAAAAGGTTTTCGGAAAATCAATTTCCCGTGCTCACGAATTAATGGAAAGACTATAGTTCCCGTTCATATCGGAGACAGACCATGAACGTATGTCTGTGTTTGCTGTTCACATAAAAAAACGTTATCGCTAAGTAGAGGCTGTCCCGACTATGGCATAAACTTTAAAATATTGAAATAAAATATTTAAAAAAAGTTTCACCATATTCACAATTACATCCGGCCTCACAGGTGCTAGGGTTCTACACTCCCCGAGAATTCCTCTGGGGAAAAAAAAAAGGGAAAACCAAAGGAACAAATTTACCGAAATAAAAGATGATGATCTTATCAATCAACTAATCAATCAATTTATAGATTCAATGTCTAACTTAGCGTAAGTGACAAACACAAACCACACAAAGTAATGGTATGGGAATAGAAAATAAAGAACTATAAAAAAAATGGCGTTCATTATACAAAAAATTCAAACTATCAAATAATCAGAAAGGTAACCAGTCAGATTGCCACATACACCGCTTGTATTTTCCTATGTATATGTGACTGGGATACGTGTGCCCATGAGCGATGGTTTGAACTCCTTCGAAGGCTGGTGGTCTGGGTTCAACTCCCGTAGTGCGCATGGAATTTTTCCCGACCGCGACGGCTTCAGATCGACCAGCCTCAACTGGGTACCAGACATTCTCTGGAAAGTAAGGCTGCCGGCGTGATGCTGCCCACATCCTATCGTGTGTCGACGGTCAATGAAAATACAGGCCTACACTGATGACCTAATTACCACCGAGGTATGAAAGGGTTCCTTTACTTTTCTTATGAGCGATGATTGAATCCCAAAAGGGCCTTCTGTAGGGTCAGCTCACACTGGTACTAGAGCATGGACGCCCATTACTACGCTTCATCCACGCAAGCGTGATCTCTCATGCAGCATAAATAAAGAAAATTTTGAGCTTTGCCGATAGGCACCTGCCTGATGGAAATGAGGATGGCTCAATTAAAAGAGAAAACTTCATTTGGATGCAAAGATAGTGTGAGGCAGATATCCATCCTATGTATCAGCTCCAGTCTTCATTTCACCTGCAGACCTGTGGGAAGGTTGCACTCTAGAATATGACATTACATCCAGGGCCGTGATATGATACAGAAGAGGCCGCATCAGGCCCGGACCGTAAGGAGGCGGCATAAGCAAAAAATAAAATTACAACTACAGGTTTTTAAGCAAAAAATATTTCAGGGCGGTATTGGAAAACTTGCATCATACTGAGAAAATATACCACATGTCCAGATTACATCCACAACAGATGTTGTGTTTCAGAACAGAAGAAATTATGTGACATAAACCTATTATCTTCTGAGACAAATAAGTCAAAGGATGATTTATATATATATTCCTCATAGAACTGCATCCATTGCTTCTCGTGACTAACACAATGTTATTATCTTGTATATAACAATGGTACCTTGATGCCAGTCTCCGAAAACGAGAACCGCAAAGTCTAAAATCATGAAATTAAGATTTTCTGAGAAATGTATAGGTCTAAACCCCCATTTACAATTCTCTGCGTGTTGTTTTATCGAGTTAGTTAAGTTGGTTTTAACATATATATAATTCCCAAAAGTCCACCATCGTCATATTGTATGCTAGATCATTGAGTAATTAAACCAAAATTCTAAATTTACAAGGCTGAGAAGCAAGAATGAAGTGGTTTGCCCATTAATGAGAATTTTCCCAAACTCTACATAGTCTTTACAACAAAACATCAGGAAAAAGGACGAGAGGAAGAAGAAAAGATGGTTAGGTGGTTGCGAAAACTGCCAAAACAAAAAAACAATCACCCAACCACCAGAACAGCCAAGGAAAAAAACAGAAAAACGACAGTGGGCCCCAACCAGTAGCAGCAAAAAAACAAAATAAGAAGAAAAAAAACAAGCACTTCTGTGTGTTTTCTAGCACAATTAAACTTGGGCCGATCTGAGAGCGTTACTGTCGAAAAATTTCACACCCAAATTTATTTGAAACTAGATATATTTTATTTTACAAAAAGATTTTGTAATTTAAATTCTGAGATACCGCTATGGATAAACATAAGAATGGAACGATTACTGAAAGTACCACTCGTCCTAAGCCTAGACAGATCAACAAAATAGATAATTAACACACGTCAATTAATCAATAAAGGGAAAACATTGGGGACTGGATTTTGCATAATTAACGAAGCATTTGACTTCCCTTTGACAGCTTAAAATGTACCTTTTTAAAAATCACAATGTGGTTTGTAGACTGTTGGTTTAAAAAAATGTGTTGCAAGATTGTTTGTTTAACAAGATATTTTTAAGACTGTTTGTTTAACAAGATATTTTTGGAAGATTGTTTTTTTAACAAGAATGTGTTAAAGACTGTGTTTAAAAGGTATGTGTTGTTAGACTATTTGTTCACAAGATATGTCTTGCCAGACTATTTGTTTCACAAGATATGTCTTGCCAGACTATTTGTTTCACAAGATATGTCTTGCCAGACTATGTTCACGATAGTCGCCGCTATTGTTCAAAGTTTCTCCAGACTTTTTGTTTCTAAAGATATGTCTTGCAGACTATTTGTTAGAACGATTTGAATTGTTTAATTTTTTTATGTTATATAAATTTTAATCTAGAGCTTCGAGTGCTAGCCCTATGGGAAACTGACGATAACACGTAGATCCAGTGTTGAAGATGAACACGTAACAGAAAGAAACATGTGTAACTGAAATCGATGTCAGTAAGTTAAAGAGAAGTTGGCCCAACCGGAAACAGTGAACCCTTTTCGATCCATATTCGTCCGTGTGGTAACTGGGCCAAGGAAAGCAAGAATAGTACCCCGGCGACCTACAAGGATGTCGTAAGAGGCGATGGGGAGGGGCTAGGGGAAGATACCTTATTCAATAAAACGCGTTGTAGAAATCG
Source organism: Arion vulgaris (assembly GCA_020796225.1). Classification (NCBI taxonomy): domain Eukaryota; kingdom Metazoa; phylum Mollusca; class Gastropoda; order Stylommatophora; family Arionidae; genus Arion; species Arion vulgaris. The sequence goes on from JADZMA010001704.1 coordinate 4,979, forward strand.
GATGTGCTGGGCTACTTGTAGGCGCATAACTGGAACAACGTACAATCGTTTTAGACTCAGATCACATACAAATCACAAAGAGTGGTTAACAAGTGATCGATATGAAGTGTTCGAAGAAGAAGAAGAAGATGATCCACATTGAAAGTGTCGTGGAGAACTAAAGTTGTCTGTCAAGGGCTAGATGTGTTGCAGTTGTTATTGTGAGTACCATGATGTTTTAGTGACAATTCTGCGATAGTGGCTCTTCACCTGCTTCTTAATCTTCCTCTTGTTCATGCGCCAGAGCTTATGCTCTTGTATGTAGATAAAATAAAAGATTAGATACATTCTCGTAAGATGCCAATATCATTTGTATTTGATGCTAGATATTGTTCTTGCATTGTTTACAATGCTACTGTTTTTATTAGGTCGTTTCTATGACAATATTATCTTTTCTGAAACATCTCATCACATATGTTGAGATCGCAATGTTGAGATCGACATGTTGAGATCTTTGCTTGTTCTGAAACACTCTCGTCATCATGTTGAGACCTTACTTTATAGTGCTCTTGTCATGGATGTTTCTGACATTTGAGAGGAATAAACACTACATGTTGGTTGTTTATATAATCTAGAAATAAGTCAAACAGCTCTCCCCAGTGGTCAGCAGGCAGAACGACTCGAACATCTGATACAAGACTGTCCTCTCCTGTGTAAGTTGATTAGAACAACACTTGGCCATACCCAGTCGACCTGAAAAGCTAAGCTTTGTGAACCTGACAGACCTCGAAGTTGACTCCCAATAATACCAGGGATATACGCAAAAAAAACTCACTGGTGAACAAAACTGCACTGTGCGACTTGAACCACATCTAAGAACGCAAAGCAAAACGCTAACAATTTATCCACTGAGATCTCGCAACATAAAATCTACTAATGTACAAGTTCGCTCTCACTACAGACACTTTACTGTCTTACAATTATATTTTTATCTGTCCATTAGTCAGCATTTCAATCTATCTAAATATTTTCTTATCTTCTTTTTATCTTTTTATCTTCTTACCTGTTTATATAAATGAACCTGAAATTCTTCACCTGCCCAGACACGTTACAATAAATTTACCTGTGTAAGTGGATGCCTAATTGTCTGAGTTTGATAAGGGTGTTAAAGAAGAGTGATCTGACCCCCTCACTTTCAAATGATAAGGGAAACTTGCTGCAAGGTTCTGACTGCTTACACACCTCTAGAGCTATATCTACGATTTATCTACCCCAATTTCTTATTTATCAACAGTTGTTTCCACATATCCAAAACATTTGATATATATTTATCTAACGAACATTGCCAGCATGATGCCGACCATCAACTTTCATTATTCAGCATCCAAGACATGTTTTAAAACAAAATTTTATGGTACAAGATATTGGCATTTAGAAATCTCTTTCTTCTTGGAAAATCTCCAGAAAATTGTTTTTATATTTTGTTTCAAGTGGTCTTAGTCCCCAACCCTCACTTAAAGCGCCCGTGATAAAACCCACGGTTGTGATAAGAAATTTCCCCCTATTCCAGTGTTTGACAATCACATTTATTTTTGAACATAACAAAATTATTGTGCACTGAGAACATAGCTAGGGGAAATTCTGTCAAAAGCAAATTTAACTATCACTGAAGCCACTAGATCAGCGTAAGACAAAACAAAAAACCCACGACATTAGGCAACAACCAGGTAAACGTGTGGCGATAAAATATGAAGACAAAAACAGGAATTGTTTAAATATGTAGATATATATAGTTATTTTAAAGAGAAAAATAGTTCAGTAAGCTTCAAGCATAATCGTTGGTGCTTAAAATCGCTTCTAAATCAATATGAGTCTGAGTAAAACTATGTAGCAATGGCAAACACAAAAACATGTAATGTGTTTACAAAATTAAAAACAATACACAGCTTTTAATACTTTTCGTGTACTTGCCCAGCGTGTTTGAGGCACGTTGGACGACGGGGATAAACCCTCTGTGAGTGCGGTTCTATTCCGCGGGCTGGCAGAAAAGCCACAGGCTCTCCAGATTTACAGTGTTCGTGGCACCGAACCGAAGAGTTAAGATGACCATGGCACCGAGCCGAAGAGCTGAAAACACAAGTGCTTCTGGATCGGGGAAAAATACTTTCTCTTCTCATGCTTTATATTCTGTATGTTTGTATTTTAAATGTATATATGTTATATATATATATTTAGTTTTTTTTTTATCTTCTTTTTCCACTTCTACATGGTGTTCAAGATAAAAGCAGCCTGTGAATGGAGCTAATCTGGCATATATGTATGGAAATGAGAAGGTTCAGTTATGACGTATATAGGTCAAGGTTGTGTGATGGTGTGTAATTGTAGTGCGGAAGGGGCGATGAACAAATGTGACGTAGGACAGCTGTCAGGCCCGGTTTAAATAGTAAATGACGAGTGCAATGCGTACCTGGTAAATTTATATTTATCACTGGGGCTGCTTTTCAGTTGAACACCCTGTGTTTTTGCATTTATTTCGTTATTCGTTTTATTCACAGATTTATTTTCTTTTTAGGGCTGTTATAAAATGTATTGTTTGATTCTATATGTCGGTAGGTAAGAAGTGAATTTCTTACCTTTAAAGGCCTTTTAGTCGAAACGTTGCAGTGTATATTTTTTTTTCTAAATCAAGAACAGCATATTTACATGCCACTTTTTGATTTGTCAACAGAAATAAATTTTAAGGATTTCTAATTAATTTGAAAGAATTAAAGTAAAAAAAGCTGACAAAAAAAAAGACAGAAAAATATTTTTTAAATGTGCAAGAAGCAAAAGAAAAAAGAGCAACACTATTTAGATTTACAAAACAACAAGAAAACAAGTAAAAACAACAATAAAAAAACTCCAAAATAGAAGCATGGAAAACATATGGAGAAAGTCTGAGCGCAGACTACACAGAATCAACTAGGAAATTCTATAAGACAGTACAAACTATAAGAAATAAAGAACTACGACCTTATGAAATCATAAATAACAAAATGGAAAAGAACTTATCAAACTTATTTTTAAGAGACGGCAAGAATATTTCCCTGTGTGTTCCCGGGGGCCCCGCAAGGAAGCAAAGAATTGCAACACTACGCCCTACAAGGCATGTCGTAAGAGGCGACTAAGGTAGGGATCCGCCGAGTGTGCCGGGCCCACAGGGAGGAAAGAATATGCAGCAATGTCTACCTGCCAGGCATGTCGAAGAGGCGATAAGGAAGGTTGGTGATGGGCTGGCTATCTCACCCTGTAGAAAAAAACCAAAAAAATTTCAACAAACATGGATAGTACAACAATATGGAATAACTCAACTCAACCATCCGAACCAGGGAAAGTCCCCAACAGGGGGCAAATGACGTGTCACCGGGAAAGCCGCAAGGATCCGGGGATGCCGACTACCCTTTCTCCTGTCGGAAAATAGCCAGAATTGGTTGCTGGAACGTGAGAACGTTGCTGGAGCAGAAACGGCCCAGCTCGCGACAGAGATGAAAACTCAAGATAGACATTCGGGGAGTCTCGAGACAAGATGGAAGGGAATAGAAAAAATTAAACTACACACAGGCGAAATAATGCTCCCCTCAGGGCAAAAAGAAGAGAGCACACACCATAGTAAAGGAGTTGCCCTCATGCTGTCCAGAGAAGCACAAAAGCATTAATAGAATGGGAAACCATGGGCCCAGAATAAAAAAGCAACATTTAGAACTAACAAAGAAAATTAACCTAAAGGTCACCCAATCCCACGCCAACTAACGATCGGAACAAGACAAAGAAGGTTTTATACCAGAAAAAGTTTATGGACGGGAAGAAAAAGGATATTATAATTTTGATGGGACTTAATGCAAAGATAGGAGACAATAGCAGTTGAAGAGCCCATGGAAATCATGGCTGGTAGAATGAATGAGAATGAAATGTTCGAAATTTTGTGCCTCAAACCAGTTAATCATGGCGCAGCTATTTAGATAAGAAGTACACAATGCCACATGGATATCACCAGACCACATAACAGCTAACCAGATAGACCACATATGTATTGATAAAAATTTAGAACATCATTACAAGACGTTAAGTGTGCAGAGGTGCAGACGTGGCATCGGATCACCACCTCCTCCTGTTAAGTAAAATCAGGCTGAAACTTAAAAGATATTCAACAAACCCAAATATAAAGCAGTTCAAGTAGGCTTAGGAACCAGAGGGAAGAGACAGATTTGCAGTCATATCAAACAAGTACCAACATTGGAACAGCTGGTAGACGATATGAATATTGAGGGGAAAATTGGCAAAGATAAAAAATATGGGAAGGATACATGTCAGAGGTTTTGGGAGATAAGGTGAAAACAAAGATTGGATAACAACAGATACCTTAGTCTGATCAAAGAAAGAAAAAGCAGGAAAGCGGATCTAAACATATGCAAAACTAGAGGTGCTAAAGCTAAAGCCCACAAGGTTTTGGGAAGCAACAAAAGGTTAAACAAAACATAAGAAGGGATAAAATAAAATATATAGAGGAGTTGGCAGGAGAAGCAGAAAAAGCAGCAGAAAAAGGAAATATGAGGGGCCTGTATAACATCACAAGGAAGTTAACAGGAAAATACAAACAATCAAGTGGCCTTTTAAAAGACAAGAGAGGCAAAGTAATTAGCAACACTAAAGAACACATGGAGAGATGGAAAGAACATTTTGAAGAACTGCTTAATATGCCAAAAACCGCAGGTCCCACCGGAAATAGAGCCAGCTGAAGAGGAGCTACAAATGAATTGTGAAAGACCAAGTAAAGAAGAAATAATGAAGGCCATAAAATTTAAAGGATAGGAAAGCAGACCAGACAACATTCTAGCAAAAGGCCATTAAGACAGATAAAGATACCTCAACAGAGCTACTATACAAATTACTAGGGAAGATATGGGAGAGAGAAGAGATACCAGTAGAGTGGAAAGAAGGTCACTTGGTAAAACTGCCAAAGAAGGGAGACATGCAAGAATGTACGAACTATAGAGGGGTAATGCTACTATCAGTGCCAGGCAAAGTATTAAAAAGGGTTATACTGATAGACTTAAAGAGACCATAGATAAACAACTGAGAGAAGAACAAGCAGGGTTCCAAAAAATAGATCCTGACAGACCAGATAATACACTGCCATTATAGTGGAGCAAAGCTTGAGTGGAACTCACCACTATACATAGGTTTTGTGGATTATGAAAAGGCGTTTGATAGTCTGGATAGGGAATCATTGTGGAAACTATTATACACTATGAGGGTTTCCACCCAAAATTGCAAACCTAATAAAGAAAAAGTATGAAGGAATGAAATGCAGAGTCATACACGAGGGCCAACTGACGGAATCCTTTGAGATAAGAACAGGGTGAGGCAGGGATGCTTGTTATCACCATTCCTGTTCTTGCTGGCTATAGATTGGATCATGAAATCAACAACGGATAACAGAGGGAGAATACAATGGACACTTGTGAAACAACTGGAGGACCTGGATTTTGCAGACGATCTGGCTTTGCTGTCTCACAACCACGCACAGATTAAAGACAAAATGAATACCCCAAATAATAAGTCTCAGCAGCTAGGGGTTTTAAAATACACAGGGGAAACCAAGGTCATGAGAATAAATCTGCAAATTAAATCAGATTATGCTGGAGGAAAAAAGCACTGCAGGATTAGAAGCATACACATACCTTGGAAGCAAATAGACACAGAAGGGGGGAACAAACAAAGATGTTAAGATAAGAATACAAAAGCAAAAGGAACTTTATTGCATTGAGTAAGATATGGAAGGCAAAGGAGATCAAAACAAACACAAAACTGAGAATTTTCCAGTCAAATGGGGAAATCAGTGCTTTTATGGCTCAAACATGGAAGACCACAAGGAAACTATCAGAAAACTTTCAGACCTCGTAAATGGATGTTTACGTAGGATAGAGGGATGGAGATGGGATGATAAGATTACAAACGAGGAACTCAGGAGAGAATAAAGCAGATACCAGTGGAGAAAAGCTCAGGAAGAGCGCTGGCGATGGATAGGACATACATTGAGAAGACCGACCGGAAGCATCGCGAGACAGGCATTGTTTTGGAACCCGCAGGGAAAAAGGAGTAAGGGGAAAGGGCCCAGGCAGACCTGGGAGAAGAAGGGTGGAGGCGGATATAAAGAGGATAGCAAAAAATGGAAGGAATTGGAAGGGATGGCAAAAGAGAGGAAGAGATGGAAAAGTTTGTTGAAGACCTGTCTCGATGGGGGTTGAAAGGTATTTATGATGAATATTTCATCAACCCTCAATATCCACAAATAGGAAATGAACCCATAACCTACCAAAGTAATTCATTCACACCAAAATCTCCATCGACAAACGCCCATTCAAAAAAGTAAAACTTATATACCTAGGGGATTTGTTTCACAAACGGAATATACTTAACAAATCAATATAGATGTAACAAAGCAAATCAAATACTAAGACAAATGGTGCCAATTTTTAAATGCAAAACTGTCACCATGAGCACAAAAAGAGCATTGTTCAACACAATCTTTCTCCCCACATTATGCTATCAGTGCAAAACCTGAACGCTGACATTAAACGATAGAATAAAACTAGTCACGACAGAGATGAGATGTCTAAACAGAATGCTGGAGTAACAAGAAGAGACCGGTTTAAAAATGAAGACATTCAGAAAAAAAAGTGGGTGCAACATGAGTACTGAACTTCATCAAGAACAACAAATTAAATGGTTGGCCACATAACCATATTACCAACAGACAGTGGCCTCAAAGAGCAATGTTACTCGATACAATGGATAGCAAAGCAAAAGGTCATCCACGCAAAAGGTGGATCTCAGAGATAATAGAGGTGACGAAAAACACTATTTATAAAGAGCATACAAAAGCCTGTTCTAGAAATTACTTCTTAACCTGACGCTGTGCGGCAAAACAGGATTAACTAAAAGAAGAGAAAGAAGTATAACTTCAACAGTGTGATGCCCTCAATTATGGATCGGTCAGTGCCGGATTCGCTCTATAGCAGAAGTAGTCAATGCTACGGGCACCGAGTTTCTGAGGCCCCACCCAAGAGCAGAACATGTTTAGCTTGTAAAACTATCAAAGTTTTATTTTGACATCTCAGATAACATGGATCAAAAGGTAAAGTGTCGTAATCAGGAGTACGGACTATTTTCGAAGCTGAGTAAGTTGGAAATGGGAATAATGACCATTTTATGGATCGAAATTCTAGAACGTTCTTTTTCGACATTAAAGCATATAAAAAGTGAGTTAAGAAACATGATTGAACTAGATCGTCTAAATAACCTCACCTTAATGAACATTGAATGTAATTTACTTAGAGAAATTGATTTGTCTAGTGTTATCTCTAAATTTGCTCACGTTAAATCGAGAAAAGTTTGCTTGTAAAAGTTGTGTTTTATTTTTTTTTCATACAAAACCTAGGGCCTCTTGGTAACATTTGCTACATACCCCTAGCTGGCACTTGGATCGGTTGTTAGTTTGTTCAATTAGAAGATTCCAACAGATTCACGAACTATTAGCTGCTTGTTCATTCTCTCTTTTTTCTTCTTACGTATTCCTTTGTGTATTTTGTTACACCTGTTTAATGGTTAGGGCACTAGATTCGTAGCTAACTGGCACAAGGATAACACATAAAGGATAATTTTTCCCACAATTTGATTGTCAGATCAAGCCATCCTAACTTTAGTGCAGAAACATAATGAAGTAAGACTGCTGGCTAAGCTGACAACATCAAACAGAAAACATCTGACCTAATACAGTATTCTCCAATAGACCTCATAGTACAAAAGCGAGTGTCTTGCTATTCTAACTTGCTACTTTGCTCTTTATCTCCCTCCTCGTTCCTCACTAATCATTTTGATTGTTCACTGTTTATATCATATTGTTTAATTTTGTTATCTTTATGTATCTGCTTCCAGTATTAGATGTTCGTTTCCTCACTTTGTTGATTACATGTGATCCTCTTCAAATCGTACTAGTTTAGTTCTCTTTCAAATGCTTCTCAAATGTTTGAGACTGGTTAAATTACTTGTGGTGTATCTGAACCAGTCTCCAAAAAGATTTAGATAAGACGGATTAGTGTGTTATTGTTTGTGATCCATGGTCAGCAAGATCTTACTTTTTTCTAAACCAGGTATTGGAGCTAACATAACTGAACACTAACATTGGTCAGGTGGCAAAGATAGTTGAACGTCACGAAATCAGTCACCAGGACCACATTACAGACCTTCACCAACGTGTCGCAGTCACTTACCTCATATCAGATGTTCACAAGTTATAATGAGCACAAACCTTGGAAATAGAACAAGACTGCCGCAAATATTACTGGTTATTATAGCAAGAAATTGCCCGTCTGCCCAGCGTGTTCGTAGCGCGTTGACTACGGGAGACTATCCTCTTGTGTGCGGGTTCAATTCCGTGGGATGGCAGAAAAAGCCACAGATTCTCCAGATTTACGGTGTTCCTGGCACCGAACCGAAAGGTTACGATGTCCATGGCACCGAGCCGAAGAGCAGAAAAGCTCAAGTGCTTCTGGATCGGAAAAAAATAAATAAATAGCAAGAAATTATGCTATCAGTGCCAAATCTCGGCGCAGGCATCAAATGATAGAAGGACACTAGTCATGACAGAGATGAAGTGTCGACGCAGAATGATGGGAGTAACAAAAATAGACCGGTTTAGAAATTAAGAAATTAAGTAACAAAAATAGACCGGTTTAGAATTTAGAATTTATTCCATCAGGAATAAAGGGGCACATAATCAGCACTGAACTTTGTCAAGAGACACAAGTTAAATGGCTCGGTCACATAGCAGATTACAAAGACAGTACGCCTAAAGAGCAATGTTACTCCGATACAGTGGATACAAAGCAGAGCCGTCCACGAAAACATTGGTCCTCAGAGATAGCAGAGGCAGCGAAAGACAGTTTATGAAGCGTACACAAAAGCCCGTTCTAGAAATCTTCTTATCCTGAGCCTATGAGGCAAAATAGGATTGCAGAAAAGAAAAAGATAGCAAGGTGTGACGGATAGAGTAATTCGAACGTTCGTCAATTATCGACTGGGACACAGGAGGGTTTGGGGGTTCAGTCTTACAGTCAACATTCCACACACGAGGTAAATACCCTCCATCTCCTACACAATAGGATAAGTAATGTAGCTGACACATTTCATAAATGTCTGAAAATGTTACGAGACATTTGTTTGATTATTATAGCAAGACATTGAAGTTATGACATACCTGCCTAGTATAACATAAGAATTTATCTAGATATGACCTCAAACAAACATAATTTTGTCATGGTGACGTTCATGTGTGTGTGTGATTGAAAATCGGGATAGGACTATGACAAGATAACGAAAAGCGCAAATGAAAATCTAATGTTGGTGGAACCGCATGTGGAGCTGAGAAAAGACGACCTAAAATTGGATTTCGATTTGAAGCATCATCAGACATCTTTTTTGTGGATGAAATCACACGCAATAAATGATAATACGTTCAGTTATATGAAAGATCCTAATCACACTTTTGACCATATATTTAGAGATAAGTAATTGGTGGAAATTAGTAATACTTCCTTTTATTCGTTCGCTTGAAATATTCTCTTATATTTGCAATGTTGTCCGTGGATAGAACTTCACTGTGTATGTAGTTCTCACAGAGGTTTGTGTAGTTTTCGTGTCATTGTTGTTTTACTGACCATTGAGTTGCATCAGTAAATATCATATACCTGGATACCTGGATGTGCTCTTTGGGCTGAGTGTCTTTCCATATGTATATCATCAAATAACTTGTTCTATGTAAAAACTTTGCCACCTTAACAGTCCATTGGAATCTTCTCTCATAGACCAGATCTCCTCTGCAATGTCATGCTCAAACCATCAGGTGGTCTTCCTCTTTTTCTCTTTGCTGTGATGTCTCCTTCCATTATGGTCTTTTCCAGGCCTTCGTGTCTCTGTATATGTCCAAAATACTTCAATGTTCTCATATTTATTTGTAGCATCAGCCAGATATTCAAATGTATCATCATCAAGGTGCGTATCCTTATAGGACGTTGCTCTCTTTGCAGCACATCTGAAATTCACTCTGTCTCTTGTCAGTTCACCACTTCGTCAATGGTCATGTTCTAGTTTCTTTAATATCTTAGCATCTTCTTCTTGGTCTGCCTCTGCCTCTGTGTCCTGGGACTCTGCCCTCTAGTATTGTTCTTCCCTCTTAATATCAAATGTATACATAGCTAAATTACCAATCTCTGATACGTTGTTAAATAAAGATTCTGACAAGCTGAGAAGAGTGATAAATCACCTGATATATAAGGAATTAAATGTCTTTGGAAGTTGACTTCTAAAGCGTAGAAACATTGGAGAAACAATGAAAAGAAAGATGAGAACAGATAACAAACAATACTATATTAACTACGTAGATCAAACACACAGCATACAATTTTCTCAGTCTGGAAAAACAAACTTCTGATATTGAGAGAAAAATAATTATACCGAATCACAAAGACGAGCCAAAACCTTAAAATATACAGAGAAATCTTATATTACCAGCATCTGTAATCAAGTATACACAGATGAAAAGAATTAATGCGATAGAAAATGGAGAAGGTGGAATCTTTCTGAATCTAGTTAATTAAACACAAAAAGAGTTTATCACTAGCAACAGGTAACTTTTCTGCAACTTTGATC
>JADZMA010001705.1:0-15690 GCA_020796225.1 Arion vulgaris
AGGGGGCATAAGTGGCATTTTTTGGGCCCTTTAAAGGTACCTGGAAGTGCATGGATGGATTCAGTGGGCATAGGGTAGCGCATGAATAGAGTGGATCGCATATGATAGCATTGGATAGCGCACAGGGTAGGCGCATGATTAATACATAGGACAGCGCAAAGAATAGGCGCATTAGATGGAGCATAGGGTAGCGCATAGGTTTGTGAATAGGATAGCGCATAGGGTAGCAAACAGGATATCGCATACGGTAGTGCATAGGATAGCGCATAGGATAGCACTTTTTATAGTGCACAGGGTAGCGCATAGGGTAGCACATGGTAGGCACAGGGTAGCGCATAGGTTAGTGCATAGTTTAGTGCATATGGTAGCGAATAGGGTAGTGCATAGGATAGCGCATTCAGTGGTGCATAGGGTAGCGCTTTGGGTACCGGATAGGGTAGCGCTTCGTTGTATCATTTCAGGTAGGCTTAGAATAGCGCATTGGATAGCCACAGGTAGCGCATATGATACACAAATAACCACAGGATAGCACAAAAGAGTAACGCATAGATTAATGCATAGGACAGCGCATACGATAGCGCATTGAATGGGGCATAGTGTAGCGCATAGGATAGCGCATATGATAGTGCACAGGGTAGCTCATAGAATAGCACATTGGATAGCGCACAGGGTAGCGCATATGATAGGACACATAATGGCAAACAGGATATCGCATAGGGTATCATAGGATAGCGAATAGGGTAGAAATAGGATAGCGCATAGGATAGCGCAATGGATAGAGCATTTGGTAGAGCATAGGATAGCATACATAGTAGCGCACAGTATAGTGCATAGGATAGCGCATAGGGTAGTACAGAGGATAGCGCATAGGGTAGCGAGTTGGGTAGTGGGTAGGGTTCTGCTTCAAGTATCGTTTTGGGTAGCGATAAGATAGCGCGTAGGTTAGCGCATAGGATAGCGCATAGTGTAGGGCATAGCATAGTGCAAAGGGTGGAGCATTCGGTAGTGAGTAGGGTAGCGTTTCGGGTATCGTTTCGGGTAGCGATTAGAACAGCGCATAGAGTAGCGCATAGGATAGCCCTATGGTAGCGCATATGGTAGCGCATATGGTAGCTGGATAGAGCATAGAATAGCGCAATGGATGCAGGGATTAGGGGAGAGCATAGGATAACACACAGTACACAGGATAAGCACAGGATAGACCACAGTGTAAGCCATAGGGGTAGCGCATAGGGTAGCATATGGTAGCGCATATGGTAGCGAATAGGAGTAGCGACATAGTAGCGCACAGGATAACCACAGGGTAGTGCATTGGTTAGCGCATAGGATGGCGCATAGGATAGCGCATAGTGTATCACAGAGGATAGCGCATAGGGTAACGCGTTGGGTAGCGGGTAGGTTGTGCTTCGGTATAGTTTTTGGTAGCGCATAGGATAGCGCATAGGGTATCGAATAGGAAAGCCATAGGGTAGTGCATAGGATAGCGCATAGTGTAGGGCATAGCGTAGTGCAAAGGTAGGCATTCAGTAGCTGGTAGGAGTAGCGTTTCGTGTATCGTTTCAGGTTAGCGCTTTATACAAGAAAAAGTACAATACTTCATAGCACGGCAAAGACAGTAGGCCTCAAAACAAACACAGGAAAAACAAAAATTATGACACACAGTGAAATCCAACAACCAGTAATGTTAGAAAATGAAACTGGAAAGGGTTGAGCAGTTTACATATCTTGGTAGCGTACTGACACTAAATGGTGGCACAGAGGAAGATATAAAATCACGTCTAAGTAAGGCCAGAACCGCTTTTGCCAGAATGAAACCAGTATGGAAGTCCGAAATCTACAATAGGACCAAAAAGCTCAAACTCTATAAAAGCATTGTTTTGCCAGTTTTGCTCTACGGATCGGAGTGTTGGAGGATGACCAAAGGAGATACTAGCAGGCTGTCAGTTTTCCACCACTCTTGTCTTCGCAGAATCTTGGAAATCTTTTGGCCAGTAAAAATACCCAATAACCAACTACTCCAAGACACAAGACAAGAGGCAATGAATGACATACTCAAAAAGAAGATGGAAATGGTTCGGACATGTTATGAGAATGAGACAAGAAATGCCTGCAAAGATATCCCTCACTTGGACACCCGAGAAAAGAAAGAAAGGCAGACAACTGACAACATGGAGCGCATGAAGGAAGAGAACTGGACACCGCATCTCTGACGTGGGGTTCTGCGCTGAAGGTTGCACGGACAGAGGCACGGAAAATCCTTTCTAAGCCCCCTGTGTCACTGGCATGACAGGATTAAGTAAGTAAGTAAGTTCAGGTAAACCTAAATAGCTGCCTAGAGTAGCTACATATGACGCCATAGAATAAGCCAATGGATGAGGAGTGGGTAGAACATAGGATACACACATAGTAGCGCACAGGATAGCGCACAGGATAGCGCAAGTGTACGCATAGGATAGCATAGGTAGCGCATATGGTAGCGCATATGTAGCGAATAGGGTAGCGCATAGGATAGCGCATAGAATAGCCAATGGATAGGCTATTGGGTAGAGCATAGGGGTAGCACACATAGTAGCGCACTGGATAGCCTAGGGTAGCGCATTGTTACTCATAGGATAGCGCATAGGATAGCGCATAGGGTCGAATGATAGCGCATAGGGTAGCGCGTTAGGTAGCAGGTAGGTTGATGCTTCAGGTATCGTTTGGGTAGCGCATAGGATAGCGCATAGGGATAGATATATAGATAGCCATAGATGCCATGGTAAATAGCGTAGTGCAAAGGGAGCAGTCAGTAGGGAAGTAGGGTAGAGTTTCAGTATCGTTTCAGTAGCATAGAATAAGCACATATAGTAGCGTGTAGGATAGCGCATATGTAGAATAGGGTGCCTATAGCATAGCGAAAGAGATAGCCCCCAATGGATGAGCATTGGTTAGTGCATATGATAGCGCATAGGATAGCGCCTAGAGTGCTACAGAGGATAGAGCATAGGGTAGCGCGTTGGGTAGCGGGTATGGTTCTGCTTCAGGTATCGTTTTGGGTAGCGCATAGGATAGTGCATAGGGTTTGCGCATGTGGTAATCGCATATTGTATCGAATAGGGTAGCGCATAGGATAGCGCATAGAATAGCGCAATGGATGAGGCATTGGGTGAAGACAGGATAACACATAGTACGCAAGGGTAGCACAGGGTAGCGCATAGAAGGTAGCTGAAGAATAGCACATAGGGTAGCGCGTTGGGTAGTAGGTATGGTTCTGCTTGGAGTATCGTTTTGGGTAGCCATAGGATAGACGCATAGGTAGCCATGTGGTAGCGCATATAGTAGGATATAGTGTAGCATGGGATAGCGCAATGGATGAGGCATTGGGTAGAGCATAGGGGTAGAAACATAGTAGCGCACAGGATAGCGCAGGGTAGCATTGGTTAGTGCATAGGATAGGCGCAAGGATAGCACATAGGGATAGTAGGCATAGGGTAGTGCATAGGAGGGATAGGGTACGTATAGGGTAGCGCGCAATGGATGAGCGCATAGGTGTAGGGCATAGCGTAGTGCAAAGGTAGCAACATTGTGCGGGTAGCGTAAGGTTCAGAGTATCGTTTCAGGTAGTTCTTAGAATAGGCGCATATGAGTGAGCGCATAGGATAGCGCATATGGTAGCGCATGTGGTAGCGCATATGGTAGCGAATAGAGTGTAGCCCATGGATAGCGCAATGGATGAGGCATTGGGTAGAGCATAGGATTAGCAAACATAGTAGCACGCAGGATAGGCAAGGGTGGCATTAGGTAGTATTGGATAGCGCATAGGATAGCGCATAGGGTATCTGAGGATAGTGTAGGTAGATGCATTGGTGTGAGTAGGGTTGATGCTTCGGATATCGTTTAGGGTAGTGCTTAGAATATGCATGGGCAAGCGCCACGGATAGCTATAGGAGTATAGCTACATATGCAGCACTATATGGCGCGAATAGGGTGCACATGGAACAGCACTATAATGAAGCGCAATGGATGAGAGCATTAGGTAGAGCATAGGATAGCACACATGGTAGCACACAGGATGGGTGCACAGAGATATGGGCGCCACAGTGTAGCGCAGGATAGCCACATAGTGTAGCCCATAGGATAGCGCAATGGATGAAGGAGCTTTGGAGTAGAGCATAGGATAGCGCATAGGATAGCACATAGGATAGCACATAGGGTATAACAGAGGATATGCTTGTTGCATTGGGTAGCGCATTAGGTAGCGCATTGGGTAGCAGGTAGGGTTGTGCTTCGGGTATCGTTTTTGGGTCAGCATAGAGGATGCTTGCATAGGGTAAAGCACATAGGATATCGCATAGGAGAAGTGGCCCATATATATTGGCTGTTTTATAATGTAAAGGGGAATAGTGTAATTAGGGGCCAGCGAATTCACGGTAGCGGTAGGAGTAGGTTTCGAGTATCGTTTCAGGTGGCCGCTTAGAATAGCGCATAGAGTAGCGCATGGATAGACGCATGGTAGCGCACCATAATTGGCTTTTATATAGTAGCAAATATGGTAGCGTATAGGAACAGCGCATAGGATAGCCATAATGGATGAGCATTGTAAGAACATAGGATACTTACATAGTAGCGCACAGGATAGTAACACAGAGTGCTTAGCGCTTAGTATAGCGCATAGAGTAGCGCATAGGATAGCCCACATCAGGTAGCCCCGCGATGGTAGCAGGTAGGAGTTGTGCTTCGGGCATCATTTTAGGTAGCGCATAGGATGCAGCGCATAGGATAGCCGCATAGGTTCCGTGTATAGGATGACGCTAAAGATAAGGCGCATAGAGTAGCACATAGGATAGGGCATATGATAACGCATAGGATAGCCCATACAATGGCGCATGGATAAGCGTGCCTTGAGGTAGCGAACAGCATAGTACGCATAGCTAATGCTTCATGTAGCGCGATGGATAGCTCATATGATATGGAGTAATGCTGCCAGGGTAGCACATCAGGTAGCGCATAGAGATGCCACATAGGGTGGCGCATAGGATAAGCGCATAGTGTAGAACATAAAAGCGTTGACACAAAATTGCGCATTCAGTAGCGAAATGAGAATGCTTGTTCAAGTATCATTCAGGTAGCCACTTGAAATAAGCGCATAAATGCTTTTTCTCGGATAGCACATATGTGCCAGCCCACACCTTATGGTAGCGAATAGGGTGGCACCTGCTTTTGCCTTGATAGGATAATGCAATGGATGAGGCATTAAGGTAGAGCATAGGATACGCACACATAGTAAGAAAGCGCACAGGATATAGCCTGCAAGGATAGTCACGATGGTTAGTGCATAGGATAGTGCATAGGATAGCGCAGCAAAGGGTAGCACAGAGGATAGCGCATAGAGGTAGCGCGTTGGTATGACCAAGGGTTATTAGCCGGGTATCGTTTTGGAGTACCGCATAGGATAAAACATAGGTTAGCGCATAGGATAGTGCATAAGGTAGCATGAGATAACGCATAAGTATACTTATAGCGTAATTACAAAGTATGTGAATTCGATGAATTAGTAGGATAGCGTTTCAGGTATCGTTTCAGGTAGCACTTAGACCGCGCATAGAGTAGCGCATAGGATAGTATAGAATGCTTTATATAATGGCACGATAGATGGGGCATTGGATAACGCATGAGATAAGCGCATTGCGGATGTGCCACAGGAGTAGCGCATAGATTAATGCATAGAGACAGCTCAAATAATAAGGCATTGGATGGGAATAGGGTAGCGCACTTCAGGATGTCGCATAGCATAGCGCACCGAGATAGTATAGGATAAGCGCGGGTAAGTACATATGATATATCCATAAGGTATCGCATATGGTAGCGCATAGGGTAGCGCATAGGATAGCGTACATGATAGCGCACAGGATAGCGTATAGGTTAGTCATAGGATTGCACGATGGGTAGCAGGTCAAGGATATCACACGCATAGGAGTGGCTGACACTATAGGATATCGCATAGGATAGCGCATTTATAGTGCACAGGCTAGCGCATAGGGGTGCTTACATGTTAGCTGCAGGGTAGCGTATATAGGATAGTGCATAGGAGTAGTGCATATGAATTAGAGAATAGGGTAGTGCATGGGATAGCGTGCATGGATGGCGCATTCAGTGGGGCATAGGGTAGCGCTTTGGGTAGCGGATAGGGTAGCGTGCTTCGCGTATCGTTTCAGGTAGCACTTAGAATAGTGCTTCGGGTAGCGCATATGGTAGCGCGTATGAGGATAACAGGCGGATAGCACATTGGATAGCGCTGGCCCATGTGTACCCTGAGATAGCGCATAGGTTGAGTGCATATGGTGCGCATAGGGTAGCCCGCATGGGGTAGCACATGAGAGTACCGCACATGGTAGCTCATGGATAGTGCATAGGGTGAGTGCATATAGTAGCGAATAGGGTAGTGCATAGGATAGCGCATTCAGTGGGGCAGAGAGGTAACGCATATGATAGCACACATAATAGCGCACACTGTTCTGCTTACATAGGGTGGCCTGTATATTAATGCATAGGACATCGCATACGATATCGCATTTAATGGGGCATAGGGTGGCGCATGGGATGATGTTTCATAGGATGGCCACATAGGATAGCGTATAGGATAGGCTGCCATGGGATAGCATAGGATAGCACGATGGATAGCACACATGATAGCGCATAGGTTAGTGCATAGAAGTTGCATCGGGTAGCAAAACAAGGATATCGCATAGGGTGTGCCAGATAGCACACATGGTACCGCCACATGGTAGCTCATAGGATAGTGCATAGGGTAGTGCATATAGTGACGAATAGGGTGGTGAGTGCATGGGATATGCCATTCAGTGGGGCAGAGGTAGCGCTTTGGGTGGCGGATAGGGTTGTGCTTCGGGTGTCGTTACCGGATTGTAGAATACTTTGATGGATACTTTTACATAATAGCGCACAGAGATACTTTTATAGGGTAGCGCATATATTAATGCAGGACATCGCATACGATAGCGCATTTATGGGCATAGAGTGGCATTGCATGGATAGTCCATGAGATGATGGCGCATGGACAGCCACACATAGGATAGCATTGGGACAGGCACACCCAGGGTAGCGCATATGATACTTACACACTCATGTAAACAGGATAGCGCATAAGTTAGTCATAAGATTGCGCATAGGGTAGAAAACAGGATATAATATAGAAGGTAGCGCATAGGATAAGCCTGAAAATTCACACATTTTATAGTGCTGAGGTGTGCTTAATTGCTTACATAGTAGCCCTACAGGTTAGCCACATAGGTTACTGCATAGGGTCGCGCGTAGGATAGCGCATAGGGTAGTGCATATGGTAGCGAATAGGGTAGTGCATGGGATAGGGCATAGGATAGCGCAGAGGTTTGTGCATAGGATAGCGCAATGAATTGGCATGGCAGCTGTTTTTGTAGCGGCTAAGGTTGTGCTTCATTGTATCTCGTTTTAGGTCAGTGCAGACAAGCGCATAGGATAGCACATAAGTGCTTTATATGGTAGCGCATGGGTAGTACATGGGAGTAACATTTTTATAGGATAAACGCTTGCCTTGATAGCGCATTGGGTGGGGCACTGGTGGCGTTTTGAGTAGCGGAATGGGATGGCCCGCTTCGGGTATCGTTCGAATAGCGCCGAATGGCCCGCTTCGGGTAGCGCATAGGATAAACGCATATATTACGGCTGAATTGGGCATAGTGTAACGCATAGGATAAGCGCATTGGATAACGCATAGAGATAGCGCGGATAAGCGCATTGGATAGCGCACAGGAAGTGGCTATAAATTAATGCATAGGACAGCTCAAATAATAAAAGGCATTGGATGGGGAATAGGGTAGCGCATAGGATGTCGCGCCAGCGCCATATGAGACCATCTATATAGGATAAGCAGCGCAAAAGGTGGCACCATATAGTAGCGCATAAAGGTAACACATAGAATAAGCGCATAGGATGCATTCGAGCAGGGCGCGGTAGCCCGCTTTGGGTAGCCCGGATAGGGTAACTACGATTTATCGTTTTAGGTAATGTAGAATAGTCGCTTCCCAGGCGCATAGGGTGGCCTGTAGGATAACGAATAGAATAGCGCATTGGATGGCGCACAAGGTGGCCTGCCCATATGATAGCACACATAATAGCACATGATAGCACAAAGGGTAGCGTAAGCAATGCCTAGGATGGCGTGCCATAAGGATATCTCCATTGGATAGCGTACATGATAGCGCACAGGATAGCGAATAGGTTAGTGCATAGGATTGCACATTGGGCATGGGCTGAGATATATCGCATAGGGTAGCGCACTTAGGATATCATGTAGTTGAAGCGCATTTTATAGATTATCAGAATTAGCGCATAGAAGGGTAGCACACATGGTGGCGCACAGGGTAGCGCATAGGATAGTGCATAGGGTAGCAGTGCATATGAAGGTAGCGAATAGGGTAGTGCATAGGATGTTGCATAGGATAGCCTGAAGGTTAGTGCATAGGACAGTTACAAAGTTTTCGTGTTTGTTGCGAGGAAGGATTGTGCTTCGTGTATCGTTTTAGGTAGCGCTTAGGGTGGCGAATCGGTAGTGGATAGGATAGCGCATAGGATACTTTATAGGAGTAGCACATGTGTTGGTACCTTAGGGTAGCTGCAGGATAACACATATGATAATGCATTAGATGGGGCATAGGAGCCTTGCATAGGGTGCACTAGGATACTTATATGATAAAAGCGCATTAGATGGGGAATAGGAGTGGCCCACCTTAGGATGTCGCATAGCATAGCGCATAGGATAGTATAGGATGGCTTGCTGTGCTGATGTAGCGCATATGATATATCACTAAGGTATCACGCATATGGTAGCACGCATACAGTAGCGTATAGGATGATGGCGCATAGGATGACGCATTCGGTGGGGCATAGGGTAGCCCTTTGGGTAGCAGATAGGTAGCTCTTCGGTTATCGTTTTTAAGAGTAATGCTTAAGAATAGTGCTTCAGGTAGCGCATAGGGTAGAAGCGCATAGGATAACGCATAGAATAAAGCGCATTGGATACATGCCACATAGTAGCGCATATGATAGCACACATAATAGCACACAGGATAGCACAAAGGGTAGCGCATAGCTTAATGCATAGAAGTTAAGCGCATAGGATATCACGATGGATAGCGTACATGATAGCGCACAGAATAGCCGTATAGGTTAGTGCATAGGATTGCACATTGGGTATGAAACAGGATATCGCATAAGGTAGCGCATAGGATATCGCATAGGATAGCGTATTTTATAGTGCACAGACAGCGCATAGGAGTAGCACACATGGTAGCGCTGGGAGGTAGCACATAGGATAGTGCCTAGGGTTAGTGCATAGGATAGCGGGTAGGATAGCGACGCAGAGGTTAAGTGCATAGGACAGTGCAAAAGGTGCACTCTTTATGGCAGGAAGGATTATTGCTTCGTGTATCGTTTTAGGTAGCAGCGCTTAAGGGTAGCGAATCTGGTAGTGCATAGAATTCTAGCGCCTTAAAGGGTAAAAAGCGCAAAAAGATATAGCCCACTATGGATAGAATTAAAGTAGATTGGGAGGGCATAGAGGGTGGAGTTTTTGGGTAGCGGATAGGATAGTAGCCGGATATCGTTTTTCGGATAGCGCTTAGAATAGCCTTCCGGGTAGCCTGTAAAGATGTGCATAGGATGGAAGCATGATAGCGCATTAGATGGGGCATAAGTGGCAAGAATAGGATGGCGTGGATAAGCGCATAGGATGACCTATTCCAGTGGGGTATAGGATGGAGTTTTGGGTATCGGATAAGGAAGTTAGCGCTTTGGGTATCGCATTCCGGGTAACGCTTGGAATAAGCGCTTCAGGTAGCCTATAAGGTAGCTGTCAGGATAACGGCTTGGATAGTGCATTGGATGGGACATAGAGTAGTATAGGATATTTATAGAATAGTACATAGGGATGGCTGCCTGCAGGGGGTAGCGCATAGATTAATGTTATAGGGCAGCGCAAAATATTTAGAAGCATTGGATGGGGAATAGAATTGGCGCATAGGATAGCATATGGGATGTGCAGCAGGGTGGCCCGCATATGACAGCGCACAGGGTAAAGCGCGATATATCATAAATTATCGCATATGGTAACGCATAGGGTGGCCCATAGGATACCGCACTTAGGATGGCGCATTCGGTGGGAGCATGGGTAGCCACTTTGGGTAGCGGATAAGGTAGCGCTTCAGTTATCGTTTCGGGTAGCGCTTAAAATAGTGCGCTTCAGGTAGCGCATAGGGTGGCACGTAAAGGCATAAGTTGTGCATTAGATGGGGAGCCATGGCCTTGTGCATAGAATAGAAACATTATGGATAGCGCACAGGAAGCTGGCTGCATATGTTGCGCCCACCCCACATATTAGCGCACAGGGATAGCACAAAGGTAGCGCGCCCAGCAATGCATCGGATAGCTCATGTAGGATAGCACATTGGATAGCAATACATGTTTAGCGCACAGGATAGCGTGTAACAATTACATAAGTTTACATTAGGTAGCGAGTAGAATCTATCATAGGAGTAGTTACCCATGACCTCCTGCATAGAATGTGCATTATATTACTGAAACTGGCACACACATAGAATTACTTTTATGTGCTTACCACGAGGTAGCCCGCCTAGGATGGTGCATAGGGTAGTGCACATATAGTAGCGAATAGGGTGGTGTTACATGGGGACAGCATAGGATGGCACATTCAGGGCATAGATTGCTGCTTGATGTGAATAGAATTAGCACTTACGCGTATCATTCGATGGCGGCAGAATAATCTTCCCCGGGACCAGCACATAAAGGCTGCTTACCTCAAGATAAGCGCAGTAGCCACCTGAGACCAGCCCACCTCATGATTGTGCTTATAAATTACTTAGGGTAGCGCATAAGGTATACAGCAGTACCACACATATGGTAGATCATGGGATAGTGCATGGTGAGTGCATATGGTAACCAAATAAGAGATGAGTGCATGAGATAAGCGCATTCGGTAGAGGCAGAGAGGGTAGCGCACAGGTAGCGGATAGGGTAGTGCTTCGGAGTATCATTCACAGGTTGCACAACAGAAGTACTTACGATGGATAGCACAGGGTAACGCATATGTTAGCACACATAATATGGCGTTTCAGCAAATGGCCCGCCGCCGATTGAAGTGGATTGCGCACTAGAGATGCTCGCTCCAGAGATATCGTATAGGGCCAGCGCATAGAGATAGCGCAAAAAGAGATTGCGCATTTTTATAATTACTGGGAGTAGCCGCTTAAGTACCTTTTACATGGTAGCGCACAGGTTAAGCATAGGTTACATATAGGGTAGCGCATAGGTACTGCATAGGGTAGCGCGTATATGGTATGAATAAAGTTTAGTGCATAGGATAGGGCATGGGATCCGTGCAGACGTTTGTGCATAAGATAGCGCAAGGTTAGCGTGTTTTTGTAGCAACTGGGGTTGTGCTTCGTGTATCGTTTTGGGTGAGTGCATAGAGGATAGGCGCATAGGATAGCACATAAAGGGTACTTATATGGTAGCACGAGGGTAGGCATAGGGTAGCGCAAAAAGATAAGTACTACCTTGAAGCGCATTGGGTGGGAGGCATAGAGGTGGCGTTTGAGTAGCTGGAATGGGAATACTTCGGGTATCATTTCAGATAAGCGCTTAGAATAGCGCTTCAGGTAGCGCATAGGAGTAGCCCCGCATAGGATGCTTTTATATGATGGCCCGTCGACAGATTGAAGCTGTAGAATGGCGCACTAGGATAGCGCAATTGGATTAACTTATGGATATATGATGGATAGCGCTGATATACCTTAAAATTAATCTCACTTGGGATGCACTCAAATAATAAGGCATTGGATGGGGAATAGGGTGGCTACACAGGGATTATCACTTTTAGCACAAGCTGTAAATTATTATGTAGGATAAAGGCATGCCTTAGCAGTATATCCCTTAAAATTATCGCATATAGTAGCGCCAGGGTGGCTTATAGGATAGCCACATAGATTGTTTATTCCAGTGGGAGCTATCTGAGGTAGCCCCTTTAAATTATGGGATGGGTAGCGCTTCCGGTTATCGTTTAGAGTAATCGCCGATGTCTAACTTCGGGTAACACTATGGGCGTGCCTTGGGAATGCGCATGGTACGCATTGGATAGCGCACAGGGTAGCGTATATGATAGCACACATAATAGCACACAGGATGGCTGAGGTAGCCGCCACCAAACTTAATGCATAGGATGGCCCGCATAGGATATCATTGGATAGCGTGCATGATGGCGCACGGATGGCGCTATAAGGTTGAAGTACGCCAGGATTGCACATTGGGTATCGAAACAGGATATCGCATAGGAGTAGCGCATGGAATATCGCATAGGTTAGTACATTTATAGTGCACAGACTTCAGCGCATAGGGTGCTACATGGTAGCGCACAGGGTAGCACATAGGATAGTGCCTAGGGTAGTGCATAGGATAGCCAGGCTAGGATAGCGCAGAGGTTGATTACGCTGGACAGTGCAAAGGTTTTTCGTGTTTGTAGCGGAAGGATTGTGCTTAGTACTTACTAGTTTTAACAGGTGGCGCAGGGTAGCGAATCTGGTGTGAGTGCATAGGAGTAGCTGCATAGGGTGGCCTAAAAAAGGAGTAAGCCACCTTAGAGGATGGAGAGTCATTGGGTGGGAGCATAGAGGTGGAGTTTTAGGTAGCGGATAGGATGGCCCGCTTCGGATATCGTTCGGATAGCGCTTAGAATAGCCCTTCCGGGACATAGGGTAGCGCATGGATGAAGCTTCATATGATAAGAAGCGCATTAGATGGGAGCATGGTGGCGAATAGGATAGCGCATTGGATAGCGCATAGGATGACCTATTCAGTGGGGCATAGGGTGGAGTTTTGGGTAGCGGATAGGGTAGCGCTTTGGGTATCGTTTCGGGTAACGCTTGGAATAACCTTCAGGTAGCGCATAGGAGTGATGGCGCATAGGATAACGTATTGGATAGTGCATTGGATGGGACATAGAGTAGCGCATAGGATAGCGCATAGAATAGCACATAGGATAGCGCACAGGGTAGCTGCAGATTAATCATGGAGCAGCCACGCAAATAATAGGGCATTGGATGGGAATAGAGGTAGCGCATAACGCAGCATATAGGATGAAGCGCATAGGGTGCAGAACATATGACAGCGCACAGGGTAAGCACATATGATATATCATGGGTATCACTATGGTAACGCATAAAGATGGCATAGGATAGAAGCGCATAGGATGGCGCATTCCGGTGGGGCATAAGGTAGCCCTTTGGGTAGCGGATAAGGTAGCACTTCGATTATCGTTTCAGGTAGCGCTTAAATGATGCTTCAGGCTGACGCATAGGGTGGCGCATAGGAAAAACGCATAGGATGTGCATTGGATGGGGCATAAGCGTGGCACATAAGTCAGAAACGATGGGGATAGCCTTTAGGGTAAGCGCATATATGATACTTCATAATAAGCGCACAGGATAGCACAAAGGGTAGGCGCAAGCAATGCATGGATGAAGCTCATAGGATAGCATTGGATAGAAACCGCTGGTAGCGCGAGGATAGCGTGTAAGCAGGTGCATGGGATTGCACATTGGGTAGCGAACAGGATATCCCCATAGGATATCGCATAGGATAGCGCATTTCTAGTGACGGCTAGCGCATAGGGCACTTCTGGTGGGGCACAGGGTAGCGCATGGGGTAGTGCATGGGTGTGCATATGGTGCGAATAGGGTGAGTGCATAGGATAGCGCATAGGATGGCGCATTCAGTGGGGCGTAGGGTAGCGCTTTGGGAAGCGGATAAAAGTGGCCTTCGCGTATCGTTTCAAGTAGGGGCCCTTTGAATAGTGCTTGGGGAGCCATAGGGTAGCGCATAGGGTAGCCACAGCGTAGCCCTGGGGAAACTCATAGGTTAGTGCATATGATTCGCATAGGGCCAGCACACATGGTACCGCCATGGTAGATCATGGATAGTGCATAGGAGTAGTGCTATGGGGCAGATAGGGTGGGGCAGGGGTAGTGCATTCAGTGGGGCAGAGGTGTGCTTTGGGTAGCGGATAGGGTAGTGCTTCGGGTATCGTTACGATTTTCGCCAGAATAGCACATTTGGGTAGCCCTGGGTAACTATGATACCACATAATAGCGCACATGATGCTATAAAGATATATTAATGCATAGGACCCGCATACGATAAGGCATTTAATGGGCAAGGTGGCATGGATAGATAGGATGGGTCATAGGATACACATTTTTATAGCGCACAGGGTACCATATGATACCACATAATAGCGAACAGGATAGTATAGGTTAGTACTAGGATTGCCATAGGGTAGCAAACAGGATATCTTAATGTGGGTTAAGGATAGCTAAATTTTGCATTTATACTGAGGTAGGCTTAGGGTCTTTACACATGGTAGCACTGGGGTTACATAGGTTACTGCATAGTAGCATAAAGGTTTTCTGCATAGGGTAGCGCATGGGTTATGCCATAGGTGCGCATATGGTAGCGAATAGGGTGTGCATAGGATGGGCATAGGATACGCAGACGTTTGTCTAGATAGCTATAAAAAGGTTAGCGTGTTTTGAGCCAGGATAGCCGCTTCGTGTATCGTTTAGTAGTCATAAAGGGTAGCGCATAGGATAGCATAAGGTACCATAGGATAACCCTATGATAAGCGCATTGATGGGGCATAAGGGTAGCGCATAGGATAGCGCATTGGATAACCATAGGATAGCGCATTGGATAGCCACAGGGTAGCCATAGATTAATCATAGGACAGCTCAAATAATAAGGCATTGGATGGGAATAGGGTAGGCGCATAGGATGTCGCATGCATAGCGCATAGGATAGTATATGGGGTGGCGTAAAGGGGAGGCATATGATATATCATAGGTATCCCTATGGTAGCGCATGGGTAGCGCTGGGATAGTGCATGGATGGCGCATTCGGTGGGGCATGGGTAGCCCTTTGGGTAGCGGATAGGGTAGCGCTTCGGTTATCGTTTTAGGTAATGCTTAGAATAGTGCTTCGGTAGCGCATAGGGTAGGCATAGGATAACATAAGTGCGTTGGATGCGCCGAGGGAGCGCTATGATACCATAATAGCACCAGGATAGCACAAAGGGTGTACCTAAGCAATGCATAGGATAGCGCATAGGATATCACGATTTGGGTGCTACATGATAGCGCGGATGCGTATAGGTTAGTGCATGGTTGCATTTGGGGAGGGAAAAGGATATCGCATAAGGTGGGAGAACATTGGATGTCACCCTAGGTTAGGCATTTATGAGTGCTGAACTAGCGCATAAGGGGGACTTACACATAGTAGCCACGGGTGGCGCATGGATAGTGCATAGGGTGGCATATGTATGAATAGGGTAGTCATAGGATGGGGCATGGGATAGCGCAGGTTTAGTGCATAGGACAATTTCAAAAGGTTTCGTGTTTGTAGCGGGGAAAGGGTTATTGCTCGTGTATCGTTTTGGGGAGCGCTTAGGGTAGCAGATCGGGTAGTGCATAGGATAGGGGCATGGATAGCACATAATTTCTCTAATAGCCCATGTGTAGATAAAAGATAGCGCATAGGATGGTGCATTGGGTTGGGCATAGGGTGGCGTTTTGGGTAGCGGATAGAATAGCT
>JADZMA010001706.1:0-15687 GCA_020796225.1 Arion vulgaris
AATGGCGTGAGGTGCGTGTCTTTCTTTCGTGTCTGTCGTGAGTGATGTATTTGTCGTGTCTGTCGTACTGTCGTGTCTGTTGTGCGTGTGCGAGTCGTACGTGACGTGCATGTCGAAGTGTCTTTGCGTTACATTCCAGACATGATAATGCTCATATCGTGCGTGTCGTGGCTGTTTTGCGTGTCGTGTATTGTCGTGAATGTCGCATCTTCATTGTGCCGGTGTGTCTTGCATGTCGTGCGTGGGGGTGCGTTCGTACGTGTCGTGCTTGTCGTGCGTGACGTGTCGTGCGTGTCGTGCATGCCTTACGTGACGTGCTTGACGTTTGCGTCGTTCGTGGCGTGCGTGACGTGTTTGACGTGCGTGACCTGTGTGTCGTATGTTTCGGGGCGGGTCGTACATGCCGTGCGTTCATGCATATCGTGCGTGTCTGCTGTCTCTTGTGTGTCGTGCCTGACGTGTATATCGGGCGTGTTGTTTGTGGTCGTCATGTCGCGAGTGACGTGCGTGACGTGCGCGACCTGCTAGTCGTGTAACTTGCGTGTCGTTCTTTTCCCGAGAGTCCGTGTCGTACGAGACGTGTCGGTCGTGTCTGTCCTGTGCGTGACTGTCGTGTCTGTCGTGCGTGTCGTGCTTGTCGTGCGTGACGTGCGTTTTGTCCTGTCGGGTTGTGGTGCATGT
Source organism: Arion vulgaris (assembly GCA_020796225.1). NCBI lineage: Eukaryota > Metazoa > Mollusca > Gastropoda > Stylommatophora > Arionidae > Arion > Arion vulgaris. Next base: position 682 of record JADZMA010001706.1, read on the forward strand.
CGTACGGAGTGTATGACGTGTGTGTTCGGTCTCGAGCTTGTCGTGCATGTAGTGCGTAACGTGTATGAAGTGCGTGTCGTGTGTGTCGTGCTTGTCGTTTCTGTCGTGCCTGTCGGGCGTGTCGTGCGTGTCGTGTCTGTTCTGCTTGTCTCGCGTTTCCTGTTTGAGGTGCGTGTCGTACCTGTCGTGCGTGTCTTTGTCTATCGTGCGTTTCATGCTTCGCGTGCGTGTCGTACGTAACGTGTGAAACATTGCGTGTCGTGCGTGATGTGCGTGTCGTTTTAACGTGCGTGTCGTCGTGGGGGTGCGTGTCGGGCATGTCGTACGTGTCGTGCGTGATGGCGTGATGGGCGTGTCATGCGTTAAGTGCGTTAAGTGTATGTCTTGTTTTCGTAGGGTCGTGTCTGTCGTGTATGTTGTGCGTATGGGGTGCATCGAGTCGTCGAGTTGTGCGTATCGTGAGTGTAGGTCGTGTGTGGTGTGCGTGACTTTTCTGTCTTGCATGTCGCGCCTCACATGCGGACGTTCAGACGTTATGATGACGCGTCGGACGTGTCGTGCGTGTCCCTTCTTGATGTGCATGACCTGGGGAGGGTGTGTGCCGTGTGTGCCGTGCGTGTCGTGAATGTAGCGTCGGTCTTGTCTGTCGTGTCTGTCCTGTATGGTGCGCCTGTCATGCGTGTCGTCGTGTCGTGCGGAGTCATGCGTGTGGTGCGTTAAGTCTTTTCGTGTCTTTCGTGCGTTCGTAAAAAGTGGGGCCGTGTCGTGAATGTTGCGTCGGTATTGTCTGTCGTGTGTGTCTTGAATGTGCGTGTGCGTGTCGTAAGTGTCAGTGAAAGTGTCTGTCGTAATTTTGTTCTGCCTGTCGCGCGTCCCCTGCTTGACGTGCATGTTGTATCTGTCGTAGTGCTGTCCCCGTGCGTTTCATGATTGCCGTGCGTGTCGGGGTTGTCTTTTTGACGTGCGTGTTGGTCTGTCGTGCGTGTTGTGCGTGTGTTTTTCGGGCAGGTCGTCGCGTCGTGCGGGCGACTGACATTTGTGTCTTGCATGTCGTACGTATCTTGCATGTCGTGCGCAACTCGTTACGTGTGTTTTTTATGCATGCCGTGCGTGACGTCTTTAAAAGTGTATCGTTTAAGGGTTCTTGTGTACCCGTGCGTGTCGTGTCTGTCATGCTTGTCTGGGGGCCCGATTCCTTTGCGTATTGAGCGTTTCGTGCGTGTGGGCAAAATCCTGCTCGTCGAGGGGAGTCTGCGTGTCGCTCGTGTCGTGTGGGTTCGTTTCGTGTCTGTCGTGTGTGTCGTACAAAATGTCGTGTCGTGAATGTCGCGTCGGTCGTGTCTGTCGTGTGTGTCGTGCTTTCTTGCATGCCCGGTGTGGTGCGTGTCGGGGGGTTTTCATGTGTTATGTGCTTTAAAATTGCATTTCTTTGTGTTCGTATGGGTCTTTCCCTACCCATGTATGTTGTGAATTCTTTTGTTTTTTCCCGTGTCGTGCGTGTAGGTTGTGTGTCGCGTGCGTGACGTTTCCCCATGTCGTCCCTGACCCGGGACGTGCATGACGTGTAAGTTGTAGGGCGTCGGAGGTGCCGTTCGTGATGTCCCGGGCATGGGGTTTTGGGTGTGTGCTGTTTTCCGTGCGTGTTTTGAATGCCCAGTGAAAGTGTCTGCCCTTATCTTTTTTCTCCTGTGGGGTGTTCTCCCGCATGTCGTACCTGTCTGATGTCTGTCTGTCGTGCTTTTTTCATGCTTGCCGTGCGTGTGGGGTTTGACGTTCGTGTCCTGCGTGTTGTGCCTGTCGTGCGTGTTGTGCGTGTCGTGTTTTCCCGAGCGGTCGTACGCGTTTTGGGGTGACTACGTAACATGCGTGTCGTGCGTGTCGTGTGTGACGTGCGTTAAGTGTTTTCTTTTGTGTCTGCGTGTCGTTCTCCCGTGTGATGGTGCAACTGTCGTTCGTTTTGGACGTGTCGTGCATGGGGCGGGGTAGTGCGTCGAAACCCTGTGGGTCTCTCATGAAATTGCAGTCGTGTGTGAAGTGCGTTGCGTGCGTGACGTGTGTTTTTGGGAATGCGTGGGGGTACGTGTCGGGCGTGTTGTAAGTGTCGTGCGTGATGGGCGTGTGGTGTGGTAAGTATCGAAAAGTGTCGCGCGTGATGTTCATGATGTGCGTGATGGACGTGTCATGCTTTGTCGTTAAGTGTTTGTCTTGTGTGCCCCGCGTGTATCGTGCTTTTTCCTTTGCTTCGTGTCGTGTCGTGCGTCCCATGGCGTGGGGCCTGGAGTGTCGTGCGTATCGTCCCCTGTCTTTCCCTTCGTCGGGGCACGTGACGTGCGTGTGCGTCACGTTAATGTAAAGTGTGTCTTGTGTGTCGTGTGTGTCGCGTCTGCCCCTATCTGTCGTGCGTGTCGGTTGTTCAGTGTGTGTCGCACGTGTCGTGCAAGTTGCGCGTCGTGCGTGACTTGCATATCGTCCCCGCGACCAGCTTTTCGTGTGTAATGTTTTATCGTTCTTTTCCCCGGCGTCCTTCATTCGTGCGGGACGTGTTTGTGGGTTTTGTCGTCGTGACGTGCATGTCCCAGTGTCTTGCGTTCCCCACCAGATGTTTCGTGTTTTTCGTCTCGTGCCTGTGCATGTCGCACCTGACACCCCGTACGCGTCGGGCGTTCGCGCATGGCATTCGAATCGTGTGTGTCGTGCGTGTCGTGCTTGTCGGGCATGTCGCACCTGACGTGCGTTCGCACGTGTCGTGTTAATCGTTCGTGACGTGTCGTGCGTATCTTGCATGCCTTAGGGTGACGTGTTGACTTTTTAGTCTTTTCGTGGCGTGCGTGACGTGTTTGACTGCTTTTGTCGTATGTTTCGAGCGGGTCGTACGTCGTGCGTTCATGCATATCGTGCATGTCTGCTGTCTCTTGTTTTCGTGCCTGACGTGCATATCGTGCGTGTTTTTTTTGTGTCGTGCATGTCGCGAGTGACGTGCGTGACGTCCGACCTGCTGGTCATGGTAACTTGCGTGTCGTTCTTACAAGGGGCCCGTATCTTACAGACTTTTGTCGGTCGTGTCTGTCTTGTGCATGACTGTCTTGCGTGTCGTGCTTGTCGTGCGTGACGTGCTTTTTGTGCCTATCTTTTGGTGCATGTCGTCGGGGCGTGTATGACGTGTGTTTCCCCATCTCGAACTTGTCGTGCATGTAGTGCGTAACGTGTATGAAGTGCGTGTCGTGTGTGCCCGTGCTTGTCTTTCGTGTCGTGCTTGTCGTTTCTGTCGTCCCTGTCGGGCGTGACGTGCGTAACATGCGTTACTTGCGTTGCGATGCGTGTTGTGCGTGTCGTGTCTGTTCTGCTTGTCTCGCGTTTCCTGTTGGTGCGCGTCGTCCTGTCGTCGTTCGTGTCTACCCGTGCGTTTCATGCTTGTCGGGGCGTGGTGCGGGTCGTACATGTTTTTCTTGTCGGGCGTGTCGTGTCTGTCGTGTATGTCGTTAGTGTCGTAAAAGGGTGCGTGACGTGCGCTTTGTGCGTGGCCCCGGAGTCGTGCGTGTCAGGCGTGGGGTTTCCCGTTGCGTTTCGTGTCTGTCGTGCGTGTTTACTTGTCTTATTTGCCTTCGGTATTGTCTGTCGTGTGTTTTTGGGGCGTATGTGTGCGAGCTATCCGGTATCGTGCGTGTAGGTCGTGTGGGTGTGCGGGACGTTTCTGTCTTGCATGTCGCACCTGACATGGGGACGTGCTTTGGCGTTTATGTTGTACGCTGGGGGACGTGCCCGTGCGTTTCCTTTGAGATGTGCATGACATGTGTGGGTGTGTGCTGGCGTGTCGTGCGTGTCGTGAATGTCGCGTCGGTCTTTTGTCTTTTGTCGTGCGTGTAGTGCGGGTCGTGCATGTCGTGCTTGCCCCGGGCGTGTCGTGTGTGTCGTGCGTGTAGTGCGGGTCGTACATTTTGTGCTTGTCGGGCGTGCGTGTCTGTCTTTTATGTCGTTCGTGTCGTACAAGAGGTGCGTGACGTGCGTTTTGTGCGTGGCTCGCGAGTCGTGCGTGCCCAGGCGTGTGGTGCGTTGCGTTTCGTGTCTGTCGTGCGTGTCGTCTTGTCGTGAATGCCCTTTGGTTTGTCTGTCGTGTTTTTCTTGAATGTCCCGTGAGATCGTGTCGTATCTGTCGTGTCGTGATTTGACGTGTTTGTCATGTCTGTTGTGTCTGTTTTTCTTTTGGGCCCGTGTGGGGGAGTACGTGACGGGGTGTCAAAGTGTCGTGCGGGGCTTTTCCAGACATGGAAATGTCGTATCGTGCTTGTCGTGTCGGTCGTGTGTGGGGGGTGCGTGTCGTTGGTTTCCCCGTTAGGTGCGTTAAGTGTGTCTTTTCCCGTCTTATGGGTCGTGTCTGTCGTGTATTTTGGCATATGTGTGCGGCTATGCGGTATCGTGCGTGTGGTCGTGGGGCCCCATGAGGCCATTACCTTGTAGTGGTGGGAGGCTTGTGTACCTCGGGGCCCCGGGAGAGCTATGCCGGCAGGGTTACCCAAGCCGGGAAAGGGCGAAGGAGGAAAGGGGAGACTAAATTTTGGTCTCCTGGTCGTCCAGGTTGGGGTTGTCGATGGGCTAATTTCCCATCCATTTAAAAAAAAAGTAGTTACGAAACCAAAAACAAATTGTTCAAAACCCCTCCCCAGTCTCGGGAAGGGGCCCGGGGGGTCCCTTTCAGGGGGACAGATGACCCCAGCAACCAAACCCAAAAGGGAAACTGATGTGCTGACGACCCTTTTTCGGCCGAAAACAAAGATAGAAGCACCCCGGTTGATTAAAAGAAGAAAATCCACCCCTTTTAGGGATGTGGAATGTAAAAGGGCACTGCTAGAGACAGGCAGATGTGCAGAAGTGGTGAAGGAGATGCATCGGGACAAGCTTACTTGCTGGGGAATTTTGAAACAAAAGGGGGAATTTCTTTTGGGAAAAAAGACCAGACGGGGGAAACGCTGCTCCATTCGGGCAAGAAAAAAGATGATCCTCGGGAAGCCGGGGTGGCCGTGCTGACCAAAGGGAAACAAGCAAAAATCTGATGGGAAAAGGGGAAACCCGTGTTGGACCGCCCTTATTAATTCAAAGGGTTTGTATCTAAGTTCCCGGAAAATACATAATTTTGTGTTATGCACCGACAACGATGCAGAGGAGGTGGAAAAAGACCAATTTTTATACACAACTACAAACAAATTTTTGGACAAAGTAAAGCACGACATGATGATTCTTATGGGGGGTTTGAATGAAGGTGGGCACCAAAAAAACTGGCGGGGGAAAAAAGATGGGAGTAAATGGTCTTGGAAGCATAACCAAAAAAGGTGAGATATTTCAGACTTCTGTGCCTCCAATGAGCTTGTCATTGGGGGTACACTCTTTCCTCATCCGAAAGATGCCATAAGGCAACATGGATCTCCCAGACCATCGGACGGAAAACCAGATCGACCATGGGAATTCGCCAACGATGGAGAGCATCTTTCAAGATGTTAGAGTGAAAGAGGAGCAGACCAAAGGGTCTGATCACCCCTCTGGGCCCGTAAAATTAAAAATGAAACTATCGGCAAAAAAGAAACAACAAAATACACGAATCCCAAATTTGATGTCAAAAACTCCAATCGCAGGTCACAAAGGGGAAATCTTCCCGATTGCTCTAAAGAACCGTTTCGAGGCGCTACAGACAACAGAAGGAAGGTACGGGGGGTATGGGGGGAACACCTTAAAGCGAGCGACAGTTGGAGCCTGTGAAAAATACGGGGGATCATCATCAATCGGGAAAACCCCGGATCCGGACGAAACATGGCAGAGGGGGGAGGAGGGGGGAAGAAGCTGAAAAAAGTAAACCGGGCACGAACAAGACAGCAAAAACAGGCGGCAGCAACTAGATATAACAAGATGGCTAGAGAGGTAAAAAGACGGGTGAGAAACGACAAAAAAGCATTCATAAATGAGATAGCAGAAGAGGCAGAGACAGCAGCCAGCAAAGGTGACCTCAAGGCTCTCTTAAACAACCAGATTGTTGAGTGGGAGGAAAAATAATCCCGAGCAGGCCAGTGGGAGATAAGACTGGAAAACTTTTGACTAAAATTGTTGGGAAAAACTGGGGCGCTGGAAGAGCATTTCCAGGGAAATGTTAAATGACCTCCCATAAACCCCCAGATTTGGGGGAAAAGAACCCCCTGGACATAAACGTAGGGGAGATCACCGGAAATCCGCAATGCCTTGAAAAACTTGAAAAAAAGGGGAAGGCGGCAGGGGGTTTATAATATCCCCGCGGAAGCTCTGAGGGGGGAGGAGGGGGAAGGGGGGGGAAACCAACTTCACATATTGTTCAACTTGGTGTGGGACAGGGAGGAATGCCAGCAGATTGGAAGAGCCTCCTCTTGAAACTGAAAAAATGGCAATTTGTCAAATTGTGACAAGTGGAGGGATCATGCTGCTCTCCCTTCCCAGCAAAGTCCTCACTAGGGTTATTCTGGACGGGGTGAAAGACGCTATAGACCAGAGGCTTAGGGACGAACAGGCGGGGTTCCCCGGGAAAAATAATCTTGCAATGACCAGATGCCCCCTTGAGGGAAACATGGGTGGAACAAACAATGGAGTGGCAGGCTCCCTCTACGTTGCTTTTTTGACTTTGGGAAAGGGATTTGACAGCATAATAGGGGAAAACAATTTGGGGGGTCCCAAAAACTAGGGGGTGCCGGAAGACTGTCGACATCATCAGGGGGCTGTGGGGGGTTTGCCTGCCAGGTTATTCATGATGGGACTGTCAGGGGGGTTCCCGGTCACTACTGGTGTTAGACGGGGGTGCCTGCTGTCCCCCTCCTCTTCTTGGTGCTACTTGGTTGGGTCCACGCACAGCCCACGCCAGGTCTGGAAAAAGGGATCAGTGGACACTTATGTCAAAATTAAAAACCTGGATTTTGCGGACGATCTCGCCTTTTTCCATGAAATACAAGACATGCAGGAAAAGTGGGTGCTCTGGCACAAACTGCACAACGAGTCGGCCTTAAAATCAGTCAGAGAAGACTAAAGTAATGCGTAGCAACAACCATAACCAAAATCCAATACTGATTGGGGAAGGGACATAGAAGATGTGGATGAATTTTTTCTACCTTGAATAAGATCAGCAGATCAGGAGGTACAGATGAGGACATTAAGGCTAGGGTTAGGAAGGCCCGACAGGCCTTTGCGATCCTGCACATGGTGTGGAAGTCCCCCTGCCATCTCCCGAAAACAAAGCTCCCGGATTTTCAGCTAAATGTAAATCGGTGTTGCTGTTTGGGTCAAACTTGGCGAGTCACTGGGGAAATACAAATAAGATCCAGACCTTTGTCCCAAAGGATGTTTTGGGGCCCCCGGGTTCTCAGATTGAAATGGTATGATAGAGTTACAAACACGGATCTTTTTGGATAGGAACAGGGCTGGAACCTATGATGACACAGGTCAAGAGGAGAAGATGGCGATGGATAGGCCATCCCTTGCGGAAGACACAGTCATTCTAGACAGGTGCTCAGTGGAACCCCAAAAAGGAAAAAAGAGGACCCCCTAAGCAGATTTGGGGAGACGAGGTCTTACTGAGGAGCTGAAGAGTGCTCAATTGACCTGGGAACCATAAAAATAACAGCCAGAGACCGAGAAGCGTGCGAACAACTTTTGAGCCTATGCTCCACGAGGAGGGATTAATGATGATGAGGGTCTTGGTTTGCGTGACGTTTCTGTCTTGCATGTCGCACCTGACATCCCCGGGACGTGCAAACGTTTATGTTGTCGCGTCGGACTTCGTGGTGTCGTTCGTGATGTGCATGACATTTTGGGTGTGTGCGGCGTGTCGTGCGTGTCGTTAATGTCGCATCAGTCTTGTCTTTGTGTCGTGCGGTAGTGCGGGTCGTGCGTGTCGTGATTGTCGTTTTGGTGCCCCTGTTTGCTTGTTTGCGTGGCGTGCGAGTCTGCCTGTCAGGCGTGGGTGCGTTGCGTTTCGTGTCTGTCGTGCGTTCGTACTTGTCGTGAATGTCGCTTTTTGTCTTTTGGTGTGTCTTGAATGTGCGTGATGAGTGTCGTATCTGTCGTGTCGTGATTGACGTTTTGTCCTGTCTGTCGTGCTTGTGTGACTGTTGTGCGTGTCATGAATGTCGCATCGGTCGTGTCTGTCGTGTATGTTGTGCGTATGTGTGCGAGCTATGCGGTACCGTGCGTGGGTCTGTGTGGGGGCGTGACGTTTCTGTCTTGCATGTCGCGCCTGACAGGGGGACGTCCCTGACGTTTATGTTGTCCCGTCGGGCGTGCTGCGTGTCTTCGGATGTGCATGACATGGGGAGATGTTGCTGTGCGTGTCGTGCGTTCTGCGTGTCGTGAATGTCGCGTCGGTCTTGTCTTCGTACATGTCGTGCTTGTCGGGCGTGTCGTGTCTGTCGTGTATGTCTTTTTGTGTCGTACAAGAGGTGCGTGACGTGCGTTTTGTGCGTGGCTCGCGAGTCGTGCGTGTCGGCGTGGGTGCGTTGCGTTTCATGTCTGTCGTGCGTGTCGTAGGTGACGTGAATGTCGGTATTGTCTGTCGTGTGTGTCTTGAATGTGCGTGAGATACGTGTCGTATCTGTCGTGTCGTGATTGACGTGTTTGTCCTGTCTGTCGTGTCTGTTGTGCGTTGCGGGGGTACATGACGTGCGTGTCGAAGTGTCGTGCGTGACATGCCAGACGGTAATCTCGTATCGTGCTTGTCGTGACTGTTGTGCGTGTCGTGCGTGTCGTGAATGTCGCGTCGGTCGTGTTGTCTGTGTGCCCCGTATCTTGCATGTCGTGTTTGAGGTGCGTGTCTTGGGTTTTCCCCGGTTAGGTGCGTTAAGTGCGTCTCGGGGCGTCGTTGGGTCGTGTCTGTCGTGAATTTTGGGTTGTTGGGGTTGAGCGGTATCGTGCGTGTGGTCGTGTGTGGTGTGCGTGACGTTTCTTCTTGCATGTCGCCTGACATGCAGGACGGCGCGTTTATTTGTACACGTCGGACGTGTCGTGCGTGTCGTTGGGATGTGCATGACATGTGTGAGATTTGCTGTGCGTTCGTGCGTGTCGTGCGTGTCGTGAATGTCGCTCGGTCTTGTCTGTCGTACATGTCGTGCTTGTCGGGCGTGTCTTCTGTCTTTATGTCGTTTGTGTCGTACAAGGGTGCGTGACGTGCGCTTTGTCGTGGCTCGCGAGTCGTGCTTTCAGGCGTGTGGTGCGTTCGTTTCATGTCTGTCTGCGTGTCGTGGGGAGTGAATGTCGGTATTGTCTGTCGTGTGGTCTTGAAGGGCGTGAATCGTTCGTATCTGTCGTGTCGTGATTGACGTGTTTGCCCTTCTTCGTGTCTGTTGTGCTGTGCGGTACTGACGTGCGTGTCGAAGTGTCGTCGTGACCCCGACGGAATGTCTATCTCTTTCGTGACTGTTGTGCTGTCGTGCGTGTGGAATGTCGCATCGTCGTGTCTGTCGTGTGTGACGCGCGTATCTTGCATGTCGTGTTTGAGGTGCGTGTCGTTGGTTTCATACGTTAGGTGCGTTAAGTGCGTCTCGTGTGCGTCGTATGGGTCGTGTCTGTCGTGAATGTTGGGGTATGTGTGCGAGTTGAGCGGTATGTGCGTTGGTCTGTGTGGTGTGCGTACGTTTCTGTCTTGCATGTCGCGCCTGACATGCGGGACTTGACGTTTATTTTTACCGTCGGACTTGTCGTTCGGGATTTTATGACATGTATGAGATGTGCTGTGCGTGTCGTGCGTGTCGTGAATGTCGCGTGGGTTTTTCGTACATGTCGTGCTTTTCGGGCGTGTCGTCTGTCGTGTGTGACGTGCGCTTTTGCGTGGCGTGCGAGTCGTGCGTGTCAGGTGTGGGGTGTGTTGCGTTTCGTGTCTGTCTGCGTGTCTCTTGTGGGAATGTCGCGTCGGTATTGTCTGTCTTTTTGTCTTGAATGTGCGTGGGGGGTGTCGTATCTGTCGTGTCGTGATTGACGTGTTTGTCATGTCTGTCGTGTCTGTTGTGTCTGTGTGCGTGTGCGAGGTACGTGACGTGGTGTCGAAGTGTCGTGCGTGACATGCCGACAAAAGTAATGCTCGTATCGTGTTTCGTGACTGTTGTGCGTGTCGTGCGTGTCGTGAATGTCGCGTCTTTGTCTGTCGGTGTCTTGAATTCGAGATACGTGTCGTATCTTCTTTCGTGATTGACGTGTTTGTCATGTCTGTCGTGTCTGTTTGTCTGTTGTGCGTGTGCGGGGGTCTGACGTGCTGTCGAATGTCGTGCGGCTGCCGAAAAAGTTGCTCGTATCGTGCTTTCGTGATTTTTGTGCGTGGGAGTACGTGACGTCTTTGGGTTCGTGCATGACATCCCGAAAAAAATCTCGTATCGTGCTTGTCGTGACTGTTTGCGTGTTAAAAATGTCGCATCTCTTTTGTGTATTTGTGTTTTGGGGCGAGCTATGCGGTAACGTGCGTTGGGTCTTGTGGTGTCTGACGTTTCTGCTTGCATATCGCTCCTGCATGCGGACTGTTGACTTTTATATTTCACGTCGGACGTGTCGTGCGTGTCGTTCGGGATTGCATGACATTGTGAGATGTGTGCTGTGCGTGTCGTGCGCGGGCGTGTCTTTTTGTCTGCGTGTATGCGGGTCTACATTTCGGTTTTCGTTCGTGTCGTACAAGGTCGTGACGTGCGCTTTGGGGTGGCTCAAAAGTCGTGCTTCAGGCGTGGTCGTTGCGTTTCGTGTCTGTCGTGCGTGTCGTACTTGTCGTGAATGTCGCTTCGGTATTGTCTGTCGTGTTTTTCTTGAATGTCGTGAGATCGTGTCTATCTTCGTGTCTGATTGACGTTTTTTCCCTGTCTGTCGTGTCTTTTGGGCGTGTGCGAGGTACATGACGTGCGTGTCGAAGTGTCGTGCGTGACATCCGACATAATAATGCTCGTATGTGCTTGTCGTGACTGTTGTGCGTGTCGTGCGTGTCGTGAATGTCGCGTCGGTCTTGTCTGTCGTGTGTCGTGCGTGTAGTGCGGGTCTTGCATGTCGTGCTTGTCGGGCGTGTCTTTTTCGTGTGGTCCCCGGGTCGTTTTTGTTCGGGCTGTCGTGTCTGTCGTTTTTGTCGTTCTGTCGTACAAGGGGCTGACGTGCGTTTTTGCGTGGCTCGCGAGTCGTGCGTTCGGCGTGTGGTGCGTTCGTTTCGTGTCTGTCGTGCGTGTCTACTTGTCGTGAATGTCGTTTGGTATTGTCTGTCGTGTGTGCGGGGAATGTGCGTGAGATACGTGTCGTATCTTCGTTCGTATTGACGTGTTTGTATTTTTGTCATTTTGTGTCTGTTGTGTCTGGGCGTGTCGAGGTACGTGACGTGCGTGTCAAAGTGTCGTGCGTGCATTCCAGCATGAGAAATCCGTATCGTGCTTGTCTGTCGGTCGTGTGTGAGGTGCGTGTCGTTGGTTTCATACGTTAGGTGCGTTAAGTTTTTCGTTTCCGTCTTATGGGTCGTGTCTGTGTGTATGTTGTGCATATGTGTGCGAGCTTGCGGTATCGTGCGTGTAGGTCGTGTCCCCGGGCCATTACCTTGTAGTGGTGGGGGCTTGTGCCTCAGGCCCCCGGACCCGGCGGGGTTACCCAAGCCGGAAGGTCAAAGGGAAGAGGGCGATAAATGGGGTCTCCTGGTCGTCCCAGGTTGGGGTTTGCGATGGGCAAACTACCCATCCATTTAAAAAAAAAAAGTAGTTACGAAACCAAAAACAAATTGTTAAAAAAACTCCGATCTCAAAAGGGCTAGGGCTCCATGCAGGAGACAGTGACGCGCACAAAACCCGGGAAAAAGATGTGCTGACGACCCTTTTCGGCCCCAGACAACAAAGATAAAGCACCGGTTGATTACACAGAAAGTACCCTTTAGGGGGTTTAATGAAAAACACTGCTAGAACAGGCAGATGTGCAGAAGTGGTGAAGGAGATGCATCGGTACAAGCTTCTTGCGGGAATGTTGAAACAAGGTGGAATGCTTTTGGGGAAAAAAAGCTTCCCGACAGGAGAAACCTCTCCATTCGGCAAAGAAAATAAGATGTCCTCAGGAAGCCGGGTGGGTGATGCTGACCAAGGAAGCAAGCAAAAGTCTGATGGAATGGGAAACCCGTGTTTGGGCCGTTTTTAGTCAAAGGGTTTGTATCTAGTTTTGAAGACCTACATAATTATTGTTATGCACCGAAACGATGCAGAGGGGTGGAAAAAGACCATTCTATACCCACAAGCAACTGTGGACAAAGTACCAAAACACGACATGATGATTCTTTGGGGGTTTGAATGCCAAGGTCACCGAAAACACTGGCAGGGAAAAAAAGATGGGAGTAAATGGTCTTGGAAGCATGAACGAAAATGGGGGATTTTGCAGACTTCTGTCCTCCCAAAGAGCTTGTCATTGGGGGACACTCTTTCCTCATCGAAGTGCCAAAAAGGGAACATGGATCTCCCGACCATCGGACGGAAAACCAGATCGACCATGTGGCAAATTTGCCAACGATGAAAAAAACATTACAAGATGTTAGAGTGAAGAGGGCGACATAGGATCTGATCACCATCTGGAACTGTAAAAATTTAAAAAAGAAACTATCGGCAAGAAGAAACAACAAATACACGAATCAAAATTTGATTAAAAAATCCAATCCCGGTCCGGGAATCTTGTTTTAAAAAAACCGTTTCAGGGGCTGACAACAGAAGAGGAAGGTACAGTGGTGGGTGGAACACCCTTTAAAACAGGCGACGTTGGGCCTGTGAAAAAAATGGGGGGGATCATCATCAATCAGGGGAAACCCCGGATCACGGGGAAAAAATGGCAGAGGGTGGAGGGGGGAAGAAGGGTGAAACAAAAATAAACCGTCACGAACAAAACCAAAAACAGGGGGAGCAACTAGATATAACGAGATGGCTAGAGAAATAAAAAGACAGCTGAAAAGACAAAGAGCATTCATAAATGAGATAGAAGAGGGGAGAACAGCCCAAAGGTGACCTCAAAGGGTCTCTTTAGACACAGATTGTTGAGGGGAGGAAAAATAATCAGAGCAGGCCCGTGGGAGATAAGACTGGAAAAAATTTTATAAAAAATTTTGAACAACTGGGGCGCTGGAAGGCATTTCAGGAAGTGTTAAAAAGCCTCCCCCCCTAAACCCCTGTTTTGGGCAAGGGGACCCCTGGACAAAACGTAGGGGGGATCACAAAAAAGAAATCCAATGCCGAAAAACTTGAAAAAGGGGAAAGGGGGCAGGGGTTGATAATATCCCGGGCTCTGAGGAGGGGGGAGAAAGGGGGGTAACCAACCACATATTGTTTAACTTGGGGGGACAGGGGGGAGATACCAGCAGATTGGAAGAAAGGCCTTTGAAACTGCCAAAAAATGGCAATTTGTCAAATTGGACAAGTGGAGAGGATCATGCTGCTCTCCATTCCCCGCAAAATCCTCACTAGGGTTATTCTGGACAGGATGAAAAAACTATAGACCAGAGGCTTAGGGACGAACAGGCGGGGTTCCGGAAAGATAGATCTTGCAATGACCAGATAGCCACCTTGGAATCATGGGGGAACAAACAATGGAGTGGCAGGCTCCGCCCCGTGTGCTTTTTGACTTTGGGAAAGGGATTTGACAGCATAGATAGGAAATCAATGTGGGGATCTAAAAAAACTAGGGGGGGCCGGAAGACTGTCGAACATCAGGCAGCTGTATGAGGTTTGCCTGCCAGGTTATTCATGATGGAAGACTGTGAGGGTTCCAGGTCACTCTGGGGAACAGGGATGCCTGCTGTCCCCCTCCTCTTCGTTCTATTTATTGGGTCCACCACGCCTACGCCAGGTCTGGAAAAAACATACGTGGACACTTATGTCAAAGTTAGAAACCTGGTTTTGCGGGCATCTCCCTTGCTTTCGCATAGACTACAAGACATGCAGGAAAAAGTGGATGCTCTGGCACAAACTGCACAACAGGGCGGCCTTAAAAACAGTCGAAGACTAAAGTAATGCGTAGCAACAACATAAACAAGATCCAATCTGATTGAGGGAAATAAAAATGTGGATGTTTTTCTACCTTGGGTAAGATCAGCAGATCAGGAGGTACAGATGAGGACATTAAAGGCTAGGTTAGGAAGGCCCCAGGCCGCGATCCTGCCCTGGGGTGGAAGTCCCCTGCCATCTCCCCGAAAACAAAGCTCAGGTTTTCAGCTCCAAATGTGAAGTCGGTGTTGCTGTGGCCGGGAAAATTAGTCATGGGCAAATCAAATAAAATCCCGACCTTTGTCAACGGATGTTTGCGGCGGGTTCTAATTGAAATGGTATAGAGTTACAAACCGGATCTGTGGAAGGGAAAAGGGCAGGAACCTATGATGACAAGGGCAAGAGGGAAGATGGCGATGGATAGGCCTACCTTGCGGAAGACACGTCAGTGTCACTAGACAGGTGCTCGAGTGGAAACCCCGGAAAACGAAAAAAAGGGCGCCCCAAGCAGACTTGGAGACGAGGTCTTACTGAGGGCTGAAGAGTGCTCAATTGACCTGGGAGACCATAAAAATAACAGCCGAGACCGGGAAACGTGGCGAACAACTGTTTAGGCCCCATGCTCCCCGAGGAGCGGAGGTTAATGATGATGATGAGGTCTTTTGTGGTGTGCGTGACGTTTTTGTCTTTCATGTCGCACCTGACATCCCCGGGCTGCCGGCGTTTATGTTGTACGCGTGGACGTGTCGTGCGTGTCGTTCGTGATGTCATGACATGTATGAGGTGTTGCTTGCGTGTCGTGCGTGTCGTTAATGTCGCATCAGTCTTGTCTGTCTTTTGTGTCGTGGTGGGGCGGGGCTGCGTGTCGTGATTGTCGTGTATGGTCGCCTGTCGTGCTTGTTGTGCGTGGCGTGCGAGTCGTGCCTGTCAGGCGGGGGTGCGTTGCGTTTCGTGTCTGTCGTGCGTGTCGTACTTGTTGAATTCGCTTCGGGATTGTCTGTCGTGGTTTTTCTTGAATGTGCGTAGGTATGTCGTATCTGTCGTG
>JADZMA010001707.1:0-15675 GCA_020796225.1 Arion vulgaris
GATCGGGCCTCTTCAAAAGAAGAAACACCCTACAAAAATCAACAGACCCCAAACTTACGGGGAAAAAGGGTAAAAAGGTTCTCAAAAAACAAAAAAATGAGTTCCCTGAAGGCCCAATTCCATCGAAAACCCTACTTAAAGAAAAAAGATTTCACATAAAAAATTTTTTTCCATCAAAGGGAAAGGGAAAACTAATAAAACCCAAAAAAGATGCAAAAAATAAAATCAAATGATAGGGAAAATGGCCCCAATTTTTAAGATGCAAACACGTCCCCAAAGGAAAAAAAAGAGAATGTTCAACAAAATCTTTCCACATTATGTTCCCAAATTGCCAAACCGGGGCGCTGACAACAAACGATAAAGCTGTCACAAAAAATGAAGGCACCAGAATGCTGGGTTAAAAGAAGAGCCCGGGTTTGGGGTTAAGACATCAGGGAAAAAGGGGGACAACATAAATTTTTAGACTTAAAAAACAAAAAAATTAAATAGTTCGGTCACGTAAGCAGTTACCATCAGACGGTGCCCCCAAAGAGAAAAATCCCCCTTTTAAAGGGGGTTTAAAAAGCAAAAGGCTTTTAAAGAAAAGATGGACCAAAAAATTTAACAAAGGCGACAAAAGACTACTAAAAGGCATATTTGCCCCTTTTAAAAATCTTTTCCCTGCCCTTTTTTTTTTGGGGGGTTTTCAGGAAAAAAAATTGGACAAAAAAAATCACAAATTCACGGTACAGGTTTTGTTGTCCCCCTGTCAAAATCTTAAATGTAAAGATATAAAAATCTCCCAGAAGATGTCAAAATTTTGTTTTGGGTGGAAAGGCGAAATTAAGCCCCTTTTTGGTTTCAGGGGTATAAAAACAAACAAAAATCCCCTTTAAAAAAAGAAAGGAGATTGGGCCCCTTTGCGGGACCGGAGGGGAAATCAGGTTGATTTAGGGGGAAGCCCCATGAAATTTTTGCATAAAAGACGGTTGGCAGGCACACAAAACCCCAAAAGGCCACAGAAGGACGGTCTGTCTTTTACCCGGTGGAATTTGGTTATTTCCCACGTGGGCCCGGGAAGAAATTAAAAAGGGAAAAAAGGGACAAAAATTTTCCCAATGTTAGTTTTTTAACCCGGCCAAAAGTAGTTGATGATAGATGACAGCCGGGTGAAAAAAATTCCCAAGGTTTGGTTTTTTAAACCAAGCAAAGAAGAAAGCTTGATGAAGCTGAGACACCCTTTTTCAAAAAATCCCCCGGCGGAACCTCTTAAAGGGCCCCAAAACCAAAAAAGGTTTGGAAGGGGGAAAAATTAAGAAGGTTTTATAATCTTTTCCAGTGTTTCTCATTTGTCACTGCTGACGGGAAAAGCGGCGGTAAGCTAGACCCAATTTAATTTTTATCTCTGGCGTACCCACCCCCCGACCTGAAAAAGGGGAAAAAACCGGAAACCCAAAACACCGATTGCAACCGGGAAAAAATTCCCGGGGCAGGGGGACAAAAGGTCCAGTCGTCGTGATAGGCCCATTCACGATCAGCCCTTTTGTCAGAGACGAGGAAATGAATGGTTAGTTAAGTTTTTTTTTTATATATTTTATTTCGGGGTCTTTTAAATTTTTGGATTTGTAAATTTTTTTATCTAAAAATTTTTGGTGATTTTTCCCGTAAAATTTTTAAGTTTTAAAAAGGGGTCTTGACTTTTCCCAAATAAAAACCCCATTCAAGTGCCACGGTTTTTTTTGTTAGTATATTTTTTGTTTTAAAAAACCCTTAAATTAAAAATACAAAAATAAAAATTTATATATTGAAAAGGTCATGAAACCCCCTACTTTAAAAAAACACAACAAAATTTGTAACAAAAAGGATATAATAAATATTGCATTGACCACAAAAATTTTTTAAATTTCATTAAATAAGCTTTTGGGAGAAAGTTAAAATTCCCATCCAAGGTAGATAATTTCCATCCCCGGGACAATTTTCCAGAAATAAAATTTCCCAAAAATAAAGATTACATGACAATATCAGCCCTTTTATTTTGATAAAATAATTCCAAAAAATATCCCAGAACATCACTGTGAAACTGGATCAGATTTAAATTTTTTTCCCGGTTGGGCTTTTATGAGAAAAAAGAGAAGTTGATTAATGGTATTTTGGGGGGGGAAGCGTGGTTTCCAAAAAAACTGGGGTTAAAAATTCATCTTTCAGGGCGCCCCAAACATCCCTGAAATGCAAAGTTCACCGTGAAAAAAAAGGGTTTAAAAAAAAAAGAAAAGAACCTCGGGGCCGAAAATTTTTCCCCGCTGTATTTTTATTGTCTAGCTTTTTAATAACAATTTAAAAGTTAATATTTATTTTAAAGGGAAAAAGGGGGGATGCCCAAAAAAGGATTCTCATGTAAATGAAGTATATAGAAACATAAGGGAGTAAGTTTGTATTAAAATTTTGGGGCTACATTAATCTTGACTAAGGGAGTTTAGAAAAATAATTTTTCAAATGTGTATTGCCCAATTTTGGGAGATATGAATTTTGTTTGAACTCCCATTGGCAGTATATTTAAATTTGAAAATATTATTTAAAAATTTAAAATTTATTTTAAAAATTACATAGTTCATGAAAAGTGAGCTATTTTCCTAAAGCTTTGGGAAATAGATTTTAAATTTATTTTAATTTGTTTCATATATATTTTATAGATTTTGATATTTGAGATTTTGTTAAATATATTAAAAATTTTTAAAAATAATTTTTCTTGACATTTTTATCCCATTATAAATGACCAAGGTTTTAAAAAAAGGGTTTCTTTTGCATTGAAACATATAATTATTTGTCAACCAAAGTCCAATTATAATGAAATAAAATTTTTAAAATTAATTTATTCTTAAATTTAAATTATATTTTAGAGTGTTATTAAAATTTTCTTTTTTATTTTAACAATGGTTCTCTTTTTCCTTTTTATTCACAATTTTCCCAAAAATTTTCTAAAATTTTTTTTTTTAAAAAAATATGGGTTAAGGGTTTAATGACAGTAAAATTATAACCAAAGAATCGTTTTCAAATTCATCATATTAAATTTAATTGCATTCTACAATAAAATTTTGGCAAAGTTTTTTTTTATGATCCTGAAAAATGCTTAAAAATTTTTTTTCAACAGCCCTCCCCTTAAAAAATTTCCCAATAGAAAATGTTTTTCAATTATCTTTCTTTGCCCCAAAGATACATTTATGGATTAATTTAAACCCCAATCAGGAAAATTTTAAAAAGTTTTGATCTGGTACAAAAGATATTTTATTTAATTTTGGTTAAATAATGATTTAAAGCTGTAACGGACACCCCCTTGACATTTTAAAACTAAATTCACATTATTTTTTTAAAAAGTTTTCTCCCTTTTTAAAAATTTTCCCGTTAACTGGAAATGTATGCTTTTCCACCATAAAAAAGGAAAAAATCCTAAAGTAAAAAAAAAAGATTTTTTTTTGACATTTATATTAAAAGGGTTTTAGAAAACCCGAAAATGCACCTTTCTCAAAAAAAATTTTAAATTGCCTTTTTTGCCGGGGGGTTCCTTTTTTGGGCCAAATTGGTATACCTTTAAAAGTTGCACTTGGGGTAATTTACATTTTTTGAAATTTTTTAAAAGGTTGCCCCAGGGGGCCCAGAATTTACTTTTTGGGGTTGTGCGTAAAAAAAAAATTAAAATTTAAATTGGTTTAATTTCACTTTGTTTGAGCCCGAGACTTTGTTTATAATCCAACATGCCTCTTCCATGGGCAATAAATTTATTAATCAAAGATATCTAATTTTTTTAGACCACCCCCCTGGTAGAAACCCTTTTGTATCCTTTGGGGGGATAAAAAAGGTTGAAAATCCTGTGGCAAAACCCCAACATAACCTTGTAAAAAAAACTAAACTTTGTACATTTTCTTTTGGTCTTTGAAACATTTTTTCGTTTTGTACTTTCCTTTTCCATATTTCCTTCAAATGAATATTACAACGTATTTCCATCAAAAAAAGGTTAGTGAAATTTACACAACCCCTTAGTTAAAGGGAAATTGGTTCTTACCGATATCCCAAATTTTTAAATTTCTGAAACGGGAAAATTTCTAGAGCTACATATTATATTTGATTATTTTTAAAGCAATAGTTAAATGTTGTTTTTCCCCCTTTTGTTAAACCGTTTAAAAGTAAAAACCCACCGAAAAATCGCCCCGAATTTTAAAAGGGAATCAAAAACAATCCCAAAATCGGGACCCCAAAAACCATCATTTAACAAGAAAAAGGTATCCATCAATGTTTGTTGTCCCCCAAAATTCCCCAAACCCCAATTTAAAACCTAAACATAAAACCCCCGGAACAACAAAGTCCAAAACCAACAAACTTAATACATACAAAAACACAGATTTTAAAAAAACACCCCAAAACCCAAAATTAACACAACCACTACCCAAAATAGGGAAAAAGAAAAAGCTCACTATAGTTTTACCATGTTTTTAGTTGGGGGAAAAAACCCAAGTGTGAGGAAGAGGATTTCAAACTGGGTATCCGGGGGCAGTGGGTGGGTGGACTGGGGTCAGGTAAGACGTTTCAACAACCCCAACAAAAGCACGAATTTATTCCCGGGAGACTTGACGACCATCATTTTAAAAAGGGTTTTTATAATGTCACCCCAAACCCCCGGGGAAAGCACTAGTTACGGGGAACCCCGTCAATGACGAATTATATCAGGGGCCTCCCAAAAAAAATTTTTCAAATTAAAATCCCCCGAAATTTTGCACCACAAAAAGGAATTGGGGGCGAAAAAACAAAGAAAAATTTTTATAATTTATTTAAACGGGACCATTAACAAAAAACCTAAACAGCCCCCTTTTTGTGATGGGTGATTTAACGCCAAAAAAGGGTCGAAAACAAGGGCGTAGAAAAATATGGAAAAAATGGGTTAGGGGACTTAAATCAAAGGAAAGACTTAAAAATTTTGGGAATAGCAAACTGGTAATAGAAAAACCTTGTTTCCACACAAAAAATTCATAAAATTTTGGGGAACTCGGGTTTATAACATCCCAAAAAAACCCGTTACCATTTTGCCCTTAAAATTTGTTTTATCAATTGGATGCCCGAAACCTACAGAGGAAAACAGATTTTTGTGAACCACAATCTTGCACCAAAATAAAAAAAAAACTCAAGTCCTATATAAACCACCAAAACCAAAAAAATAAACCACAAACCCTATGGTAAAAGGGAAAAAAATCAAATTTAAACCCGAGGTAAGAAAAAATTTTCAGAACAAAGAAAAAAAAAAAGGAAATGGAAACAAAAAAAAAATATGAAGAAAATTGGGGCTTTTCAAAACACCTTTATAAATGCCAAAAACAGTAGGGTATGCCCCAAAAACAGAAGAAAAAAAGGGGTAAGCGGGTAACACCTGGGCAAAAAAATTTAAGAAAAAGGGGAAAAAAAAAATTTAAATTTTCTAATCTTCCCATCCACGAAAGACAAGGGTTGATACGTCAAAAAACAAAAAAAACACCATTTAGATAAAGAGGGAAGTCAAAAACACGAAAAAAAATAAACAAAAAATTTTTTCACAAAACTGGGCCCCCGATGCTGAAAAAGCTGAAAAACTGGGAACAATTAAAAATTAAAATTTCCCCCAAAAGAAAAACCCTTTAAAAAATACCCCCCTAACCCCAAAAAAATTATCAAAAAAACAATCAAGGTTGGGTACTGCTGTCAGAAAAAAAAAAAAACAAGATGGGCCCGAACATTTTAAAGAAATACTAAATAGACCCCAACCAGAGAGTTCCCCCCCTAGAAGGGAAAAAATCACCTTTCCCCCACTAAAAAAAGCTTCCCCGAAACCATTCACACTGGAAGAGTTGAAAACTTCCATTTTTTGAGAAACAACAAAGCGGTTGGTGATAAATCTCTGGGGAAAAGCCAAAACAACAATATTTAAAAACACTTTCCCAAATTTTAAAAAAAATCTTAAAAGGGCTTCATCAAACCGGGGGAAAAATGGTTTTATTTTAAATTACCCTGAGATTTTTCTGATTGTAAATGGGTGGGGTCCCCCCACTGTCAAAATTTAGGAAAAATTTTTTTCAAACATGTTACTTTGAGAATGAAAAGTCTTTGGGTGAAAGGCCAAAAAGAAGAAAAGCAGGGTTTAAAAAACCAAAACGGCAAAGCATGAATACATCTTCACAATTAAAGTAATCATTGAAGAGTTCATTGGAATTTTAATCAATTTTAAACATCAACTTTGTTGATTTTTAGAAAGGTTTTTCCAAAGTATTTACCCTCCTTTTAAATTTCTCAAAAAATATGGTTTTTATATTCATCAACATCATAAAACCTTACATGAATCCGCTGCAGTGTAAGAAAAATTTGGTAACTCTTTACCGGGTTTTTTTAAAAAGGAAAAAAAAGGTGCGCTTTTGACTTTTTCACCCTCCCCGGGTTTGGGAAAGGGGGGCGGCGGGTTTTTCCCTCCCCTTTTTGGGAAAAAGACATCAAATGGGTTTTAAAATTTTTGAAGCCATTTTTCCAGATATGTTTGAGGGTTTATCACACGATATTCCAAACCCAAAAAACCTTTTTCCAAAATATCTTAACCAAAATTTGGCCCCAAAAAACACCACAAAAACAAAACCACCAAAAGTTTAAAAATATCCCAAATAAAAACTTCCCCCCTTTGAAAAAAACCCAAAAATTTTTTCATACCTTTGGGTATATGTCATCTAAGGGGGAAAAAAGCAGGAAAATTCCCCCCGAATGATTACATCTTTAAAAAAAGTCAAATATATTGGGGCCCAAATTTACTCCCAAAACAATTAAAAATAAAGATCTTTAACTCTTTTTATGATTCCAGTATTAACCCTTTTAGGGGGTTTTGGAAACAACAAAGTTTTGAAAGAAAAAATTTTGTTTGAGAATAAATCTTAAAAAATTTAAACCCCAAAAAGTTAATTCAGACCCAATACACAAATAAGACAAAAGACCAAGAAAAAATGTATCAAATTTTATAAAAAAAAGGTTTAAATTCAACCCGCCCAAAATTTTGAATGGATGGGGAAGACTCCCCCACCAACCCTCCCTTGGGCACCAAGGGAAAAAAAAAAGGGGAAGACCAAAAAAACCCCTGGGAAAAACCATCACCCGAAAGGTCAACGATGGGGTAAAAAACATTAAAAAAACCAAACAAATAGCAACGAACCGCGAGACATGGGAAATATGACCTTCCTAGATTACAGGCCCAGAGGAAAAAACTCTAAACTAACTACCTTAAATTTTGGAAAAAAAAATAGAGGACAGCTATAAATACAGACATCCGACACATTGGAAATCCCCAAAACTGATAGGGGGGAAGATAAATTAAAATACCAAAAAAAAAAAAAACGGGGGTATACCATATTAACGGTTTGGGCCAGCAAAAGCATTCCGACGACCCAACTTTTATCAAAATTTAAAAAAAAAAAAAGCAATATAAAAACCCAAATTATTGGGAGGAGATTTTAACATAATACCTTCAAAAGGAAAAACTTTTGAAAACAACATATAAAATTAAAAAACAAGGGCCGAAGAGGATTTTAACAATAATGAAAAAAATCTTTTAGATATTTTTCCCTTTAAAAAACCCAAATCAAGACAAGATTTTATACACAAGACACGCCCCACGGGGGCCCACCCAGACTAGACAGGATATACACCAAATAAGACACATACTTTTAAATAAAATAAAAAACCTTTTCAACCCCCAACTAAAAAAAAGGGGAAAGTAAGTTAAAGTAAAAAACAAACCCCGGTTTAAAAAAAAACGTACTGGGAAAATTTAATCAATCCCCCATTGAAAAATTTCCCTCGATACCAAAAACAAAATATCCCGATTATCAAAATGACACCCAAAAAAAAATTTCTAAAAATGGGAACTATTAAAAAAAAACAAAAATTTTAAAAACTTTTTCTTCCCCAAAAAAAAAAACAAAGAAAAAAAAAATCTAGGAAAAAATCAATTTAAAAAACAGGTAATTGATTTTGTTCCAAACACTTAAAAAGACCTTGACGGCCCATTTACCCCTATCAAAAGGGACACCAAAAAAAAGACAAAGATGAAATACAAAAGATTACCCCCCCAAAAAAAAAACCAAAAAAAGAACAAATATAAAAAAAATAGAACCCCTTTACTGAAGGGAAAAAAATAACAGGGCAAAATTCTAATTTGGGTAACAAGACATTTGCCAAATTTTCAATTATTTTATTCAAAATTATACCCCCCGGAAAACCGGGCGCCCCTTTTTGCATGGTTCCCTTTACACAAAAATTAAAAAATTTGAAAAACAAAAAAGACCACCCACTGGAAACCCAAATCCAAACACCAAGGGGAATCATTTTTAAAAAAAAAAATCCCCAAAAGAAGTTTAAAAAAGGGGAATTTACCCTTTTTTTTTTAAATAAAAACCACTCTTTAAAAATACTAAATATCTTACGAACCCGAAACCCATTAAAACAATTTATTCTAAATCACCTTTCCCTAAAAACAAACAAAAAAAATGCAAATAGCAAACTAGGGCAACTTTATTATTAACCCCCGACTACAAAATACCCACAAAACTCCCCAAAATTAAAAATCAAACCTTTCATGAACCCCACCCTTCACACAGACCAACAAAATAGTGTAGCCAACAGAAACATATCTTTAAAAATACCCCATTTCTTTTGGGGATTCGGGTACACCAAAAGAAAAAAATAAGTCCCCTCCCTTTAGATCTTGAAAGGGGTTGATAAGTATCCCTATTTTCATTGGATTTTAAAAATTTCTTTATTTCTCCCAAGTGGATAAAATTCTTTCCCGGAAAAACCAAAAAACAATCAACCACTCCATAATAAAACCCTTTTTTAAAATTTAAAAATCAGTGACAAGGGTGTCCATTATCCCCCCTACCATTTGTCCCCCCTAGAACCAATTTTTAAAAATAAGGGAAGACCCAGACAAAGGGGACTTTATCCCGGGAGGGGAGAAAGGGGCTTTGGGTTTTGCAGATGGTTTAAATTTTTTTCCCCCCCAAATCTTCCATAACAAAAAACTTTATTTCCCTTGACTACTGAATGGGCAAAATAAATAAATAAAAAACAACATAATGGGAATTGGAAAATGGGGAAAAACAAACAAGGAAAATCACCCCGACCTCCCAAAATATAAACAAAATAAGATATACCATCAATTTCTCATGCCCCCTAACCGAAAAAACAGTATTGGCAGAACTTGATAGGACATTAAGGGCATTTTTCAAAAAATACTCCCAAAATAAAAACGCGATATTTGGTAAAGTTTATCAAAAACATGTTGGTTTTTTTCCCCAAAATGTTATTATAACAAATATAATAGACATCCCTCCACCGGGGAATTTAAAAATATATGGACACAAAAAGTTCATCTTTTAAAAAAACATTAAGCGATTTTAAAAAAAAAGACATCAAGGGAAAAAAAGGGAAGGGGTACCGCACCCATGATATCAACACCAAAATACAAACACAACGCATCCCATACATAAACGACATAATCACACAACCCGAAGATTTTCCTTTTGGGACACTACACATCGGACTACGTCTCACACGACCCACAGCAATAACATACAAAACCCCTCCTTTTGGGGGAAAAGCCCCGTTCTATCAAGGATGTATAAAATATATAAAAAATAACGAACCCCCCAATAAAACAGCACCCAAAAAAAATTTAAACCCCCTAATCAACAAAACAGGAGCCATCGTTTCAAGCTAGAAAATTTAAAAAGGGGTATAACCTTTTTCATACAAGAAATTCCCCAAAAACCATTCAAAAATTTTAATAAAAAAAAAACATCCCCAAAAACAAAAAAAATCATGTAAGGATTGCTTTTTAGCATTTCCCCCAAAAATAAACAAAAGAGGAGACAATCACAACCCATAAAAATAACTCAACTTGCACAACAAATGCCCAGAAACAGAGGGGCCCATATTTTTTTTTTAAAAACAATCACCCAAAACCCGATGTCCATAGAACAAAAAAACACACTCCCAAAAAAAAAAAGTAGAAAATGTACAAAGCCCTCATGCTTAATATAATCCCCCTGGATTTTTAGAATCAACAACGAATACTAACAATGCTGGCAGAGTTCAGGTTACTCGAATGGGTGTGCAGAAACAACGCTAAACACAAAAACAATATAACGCACGACTTTTCCCAAATTTTATCATCCAAACACTAAAAAAACAACAGGACACAAATGCCAAAGAAGGCAAAATTCCCGGGTCGGTGGGGATAGAAAAGGGTTTTTGGGAAAAAGGTTTTTAAATTTTGGTTTTTTTATAGGGGAAAGGAAAAAAGTGAACAAACAGGAAACATTTGCAAATGATAAAAAAATAAATTTAAATTAGAGCCCTGTGTTGGAACTTGTTAAAAAAAGCCCGGGTTTGAGACTGAGTTAACCCCTTTTGAGGGGGGAAAAATTTTTTTTTTCCAAATTTTAAATTTCCGGTTTATAAAAAGTTTGGGTGTCTACCATTTACTTTTAAAAATGAAAATTGGGTGAGAACTTTATTTCTATGACTTTACGAATTTGAATCTATAACCCCTTTTTCTGGAATTTGAATTTCTGTCCTTTTAAAAACCAAAACGATGTTACTTTTAAAATTTTCTAACTTAAATTAAAATGAAATTTTAAGTTTTCGCCAAATTGAATTGAATAAAGCTTAAATATCGGAAAAACCGCCCAAAAGAGCCACTGGATATTTTCTACCGGGGGAAAGGTTTTAAGGGAGCCATTTGAAGGGTAAATTTCCATCACAGCCCCCTATTGACCTCAATGGAACGGGGAGCCACTGACGTGCCCGGGATAGACGGGGGCCAACCACAGTTTCCCCTGCCCAAGATCGCCAAATTTTGCCGTCCCCCTAAAGGGAACGTTCTCTCCCGGCAAATCGAACCCCCCCTGGGTTTGAATGGGAAAAACCTCGAATGACAGGAATGCAACCCCTGCAAGACGGGCCTTATGTTGGGGCCAAACTTGACTCACAGGGCATCGTCAGCACCCCGGAAAAGGGGAGGGAAAAAACATGTCGATGGAATAGACCTGGAACCGTCCTTTTCAGACGAACAAATTTAACCTATCCTTTGCTGATGGACGGGGGGTTTTTTGGGCGGTGTGGAGAGCGCTTTGCGGGTTGCTGTGTTCGTCAAACAACCCAAACCCAGGGAAAGGGGGTATTCACATTTGGGGAAAGGGTTCAGTTTTTACCATCGCCGCCTTCCCCTCCGTGCAAATTTAAATGCCAACCCCCCAATATCGGTTGGGGTTTTGTTTTTTTGCCCTTGGGTTTGAAAATTTCCAGTTTGCAAACTTCCCGGGAGGATAAAGCCCTGCTCATTCCGGGAATTTTGGAGAAAATTATGAACCCAAATTTATTCCTGCCCCATCACCAACATTCCCAAAAACTCCTATAGAACATCTTTGGGACGGCTTGGACGCGGGGGTTGGGGACGCCCCCCGGGAGCTAATCTGCAACAGCTGGAAGATCCACACGTGAATGGGACTTGATTCCCCATAATTTCCCGAAAATGCATTCCATTGGAGCCCCCGCTTGTTTGCAAAAAACCAAAGGAAAATACCAGAAATTGAGGGTAGTGGAATGAAATTTTTTTTTTTTGGTTTTCATTTTTTTTTTTTGTTTTCACCAAATGGAAAAGCAACAATCAAATGTACCAAAAATTTAAATTTCCCCCTTTCATGGGAAAAAAAAAATGAATAAGGATTCCAAAAATGTAAGCTTGTAAACACTTATATTTAATTTTACCCTTTCCCGGATTATACAGGTGGTGGTTAATTTAAAGTCTTCAGTATATCTTTTACTGCAAGAAATTTTTAAAATAGAGTTGTTGGGAAAAGGGAAAATACCAAATTTTTTTTTAAAATTTATAAAACTTGGCTGAAGAAAGCCAACTCTAGATAACCAGGCCCGACATCACAAGGGGGTTTCCCCAAAACCCCATAAGAAAAAAGGGGGGCCAAAAATAGGGGGTTTTATAGAGCACGGCAAATTTTTTTTGGGGCAATTTTACTTTAAAATTTTTGAGTCTATGGTTTTTTTGGGGGAAAAAATTTTTTTGATATTCCTTATTGTTAAAAAACTTGATGGGAAAAATAACTTTGATTTGTTTTTTTGGGTTTTAAAAAGAATTGTCTACATGGCCCCCAAAAACTGGAATTTAGGTCACGGGGTTGGGTTTTTGATTTATAATTTTCCCCGAGTCCAAGGCCCATTGTTTATAGGGTTTGGGTCCCCCCTGAGCATGGCCCACACATCTCTTCGGTTACCACCCACAATTCACATCTCAACCACATTGAACTTCTTGGGGCTTGTCAAAGGTCGTTGCCGGGAAACAAAAACGACAAAGGGTTACAAGCAACCAAGACAGATAACCCTTAATAACAAATACAATTTAACAACTAACTACTTTTTGCAAATGATCAGGGTATAAAAGTATGACAACGAAAACATAAAAGCACTTTTTTAAAAGGTGGAAAAAAATTACATGAAAATTAACACCTCCAAAACAGAAATTATGACAAAAAGTTGGTCAACAAGCCCCTAAACAAAATGTGGAAAATGTAAAAATACAGGGCTTTAATTCAAATATCTCGGGAGTATATTTGGGGATTGGAAAAATGGACGGGGAAATCTGGGCCCGGGTGCCGGGAAAAGGAAACGGGTAATACCAACTGTCCTTTTTCCATCCCAAACATTAACATGGGAGTCAAAAGACAACTGATAAAATGGTTTATTCCCCTCCTATCGGGGCCAAACCCGGGCCCCGAAAGGGCACGAAAAGGCCCCGCATGGGAAAAAGAGTTATGAAGGTGTCAACATTACAAGGAGATAGTGAGAAACGAGAATACGTTGGTTCAATACCATGCATTCAGTACATAGAAAGAAAAAGAATCAAGTGGTTCGCCATCTAATAAAACGGAAAACCCTTAAAAAGTGTCTCAATAACGGGCCCCGGGGCAGGGCGGTAAAGCATGATAATAATCTAAGATTCCCTGCGAAAGCATGGCATTCAACTCAAGCGCAACCACCGGGAAAGATCTAATCTCCCAGGACGTTTTACATAAATGTGGTTAAAATAAATAATTTGTCTTTCTCACCCAGCATTTTAATCCCGCTCTTAACTCAAAAAAATCCTAAATCTATTTTTCACCTTCCAACTTTTGCCTCACAATACAATGGCCCAAATCTACAACGGGTACATCATTGTGACCCCAAAAGATAATAAAACATAACACATCAGGTATTGCGTCTTTATTAAATAAAATGGGGGAGACATTTTCTTTGGGTGTTTTTAAATGAAATTTAGGTTCTGATAGGACAGGAGTTGAGACTATCTGGTCACTTCGGAAAACCTAGTCAAGAAAGGGAAACGCATAACTTCTGGTTGTGAAACCCGCATGCCCTAATTATTCCCAAACCAAATTTCCCCCCCAATAACAATCCTGGTAAAAAGGGAACCCGGGACGCGGAGGGAAAAAATTTTTTTGTAAAAAGATCAAAAGAAGGTCAGTGGTAGACGCAAAATATCAAATTTATGCATAGACACGGACCACAAAGCGGTAGTTATGACTATCAGAACACACAAAAAAGAGTACCGGGGGAACACACGACTAAAAAAGAAATAATCAAAATCAAAAATTAACAGATGTCAACAAAAAGAGTCATATCTTCAAGAGTCACAGATAATTTTGTTAAACTAACTGAAGAAAGCAAGTCAGTAGAAAAAAATGGACGTATTTAAAGAACTTTATTAGAACACCCAAAGAAACATCGGAACAGCAAAACACAATCCCGCCCAAAAAAGCACAACTTGGTGGAATGAAAAAAAAACTGGCGGTGGAAAAAACCGATAAACTTGGGAAAAAAGAAAACATAAAAAACACCTCACTGGTATAGAACAGCTAAAAAACAAGAAAGAAATTCTAAAATCAAACTCAAATTTGGGGCGCATTTTCAGCAAAAAATTAACGTTTTTAAAAAAAAGCTATGCGAAGACAAAACAATATGACCCCAAATTATTAACTTTAAAAAAGGGCCAAGCTCTTAATGATCCAAAAAAGATAATGAACAGATGGCGACAATACTTTATGAACTTTTCAACCTACAACAGAGGACCAACCGAACCCAAAACCAAAAAGTCCAAAATAAAACCCAAAATAACACTTCAGGATCAAAATCGTAAATTGGACCCAATAAAAAACCAGGCCCAGACAATACACCGACCTAATCAAACAACTAAGAGGTAGGGTCAGCTGGCTCCATAGACTATTCAACCAAGTCTGGATCACCAAAAACAAGGTTTGGGGAAAGCTACAATTGTTCCCATCTGGGAAAAAAGAAAATAGCAAAAGGACTGCAAGTATAGAGCATGGGGCAATCAACCTGGGGAAAAATTCCAAAATATTGAAAAGGCTCCCCACATCATCACCACATCTTAATGACTCCCAAATGGGGTTGGAAGAACAAAAGCTTACAGACGCAATATTCGCCCTCAGACAGTTAGTAGAAAAGGGTATCGAATCCACAAAATTTACTTCATTTGGAATCAAAAAAAGTTCGACCGCGAATAACAAGTTTGGAAAAAAACTAACAACCTATGGGGGTTTAAAGAACACCTAATCAACCTTTGCAAGAACATTTATACTGACCTGTACGATTAGAACAAATCAGGATTATCGAAAAGTTTCAAATGGGTCAGGGGGGAAGACAAAAGGGTTTCGTACTATCGCTTTTCCCCGTACATTGACCCTTTGAAAACATCCCGGAAGGGAAAAAACCTCGGGGCTCAAAAGAATTTCTTTTTTCGACATCAGGCAATCATATCAACAACAAAAAACATACCCACATCAACAGACTCCAATTGCTTAACAATCAACATAGAAAATTTAAAATCGCAAAACAGAAATGCATTCCCGAGAAAACACTACCAACATCTCCATCATAATCCCAAAAAATAAAACCTCCGGGGTTTTTGTGGGTTTGGTTGTGAAAAAGCTCAAAAAGGGGGTGGAAAATTTGATCCAAACCCTCCCTGAAAACAAAAAAAGGGTGTTCCCAAAACTTTTTTTCCCATTTTCCGTGCCAAACCTGGACCTGACAACAAAAATGGAAAATAGTCACAACAGAGATGAATGTCTGCAGAATGCTGGGTGTAACAAGAAGACCGTTGAGAAATAGCATCAGGAAAAAAATGGGGACAACATCAGTACTAGACTTCATCAAAACAATTAAATGGTTCATACGCAAATTCCATCAACAAAACACCCCAAAAACAATCTGCTCCATCTTACAAACAAAAACCCCCAAAAAACTCAAATAACAAGGCACAAAACTTTTAAAGGGATCCCCTTTTAAATTTTTCCAAACCACGCTGTAGGCTACGGGTTGAGAAAAAAAGAAAAAAATAAAATTTGGGTTTACTTTATTTTTTTTTTTGCCTTTTAAAAACCCGGTAAATTAGTTTGAAATTTTTTTTCGAAATTATTTCTGTGCATCAACCAATTCCATTATGTTCGTTCCAAACTCGTGAACATCTTTCCAAAACCCTTTAAAAACATCCTTTAAAATGACGAAAAGATTGTTTTAAATTTTCTTAAAAAAGATGGCGACCTTGTAAAA
>JADZMA010001708.1:0-15673 GCA_020796225.1 Arion vulgaris
AAACCCCCGACAATTCTGAACGCTAAGGTGTGGCCCGCAAGAAGATTTTCTTTTAAAACCAAAAAACCTGTGGGAGAAAGCCGCCTGTATGGCGAGGAAACTAAAAAAATGGTAAGCAAGCCACGCAAAAATCAGGAGAAGCGCCATACTGGGGCGCCATGGCTACGCCGGTATTTATAACGGAGAACGCAGAAGTTTTAAAACCAACCAAACTGCATGGTCAAATGGACCATGCTGATATTATAAATTCCCTAAAGGAGAGAGGACGTGTACATGATTCACGTAATAGTGGTCTTCTTCTTCCTTTGCTTCGTTCTTTACGACCAATTTTAATCACTTTTGTGATACGTTTGATTTTTGCCAAGAACGTGATACGTTGCACATTGGTTTGATAGGCCCAAACGCATAGACTTCTTACCCTTTAGGACACATGTCCGATTTCAGCCAAACCCAAGTAATAGTGGTGAATCTACAACTCAACCCAGACTGCAAGAACCCAAGTCAAGTGTGGTATAGCAGACAAGAACGCATGTGGTAGTCACAGAAGAATAAAAACAATAAAGAACCGGTGTCGATAGTCGCCACACGCTGAGGAAAATACTGAGGGAAGATCGGAGCACTTATAGACTAATTGGTCTGAGGGCAGTGATGATTATCCGACGACTAAACTTAAACACCAACCCGCAAGATTGAAGGGCGAAAAGAACAGTCAACAGGTATATGAGTAGGCTAATTAATCAACAGTGAACTGGTACAGCCAGTCGCTGTTGGAGAAATTGCGATTGAGATATGAGCACCTATGGACACGTCCGGAGTGCGATGAAGATATTCCTAACTGGAACTTAAATACTTAGTTTCAAAAGTTATATTTAGTCAATCTGCCATGCCTGTCGGCGAAGGCGATCATGTCCCCTCCCAACTCCCTATCCTTGCTGCAGTAAATCATTTCTGACGTTGATCTTTTGTCGAACCATGTTGTCAGACATCTTCTCCCTCTATCTTTCACAATCTCTCCTTCCCTGAATTTTACCTGCTGTCACCAAATGTTCTAAATCTTCTTTCGCACTATATGTCCGAAGAACCTTGGGTTGTATGATTCTTATGATACGGTTTTTTGTGTGCAGGTCTGTTTAAAAACGTCACATTTGTTTTCACTATCCATGGAATGTCCAGCATTCTTCTGTAAAACCACTTTTGTGACTTAGTAACTTATTGATAGTTTGTTCATTGTCCATGATTGGTAGTCATACATAAGTATTAGTTCAATCACAGCCAACTATAAACTCAATATTGAGTTTGTTTTGGCTCAAATACACTGGAGTACTATATATCAGAGCCTGGGGTACTATATCATAGCCAACTATAAACTTTTTATTACTTATAAAGTTATTTTAATAGGCTGTGACGACTATATTTAGTAACTAACTAACACAATCTACATGTACTTTTTAAAAAGTTTGTGTTGTTAAGTTTGTCTAAAAATGTGACCTAATTAGGAATTGGTAAAATTTAGGGAAATGTGTGATTATGTTTTAAGACATGGGAATTTTATTTTTTATTCTTTTGAATTTGAAAACAGAAATGTCAAAAAAATAATCAAAAATAGCTTCAGAAATCAAATTTCCTTGTGTTAATGTTAACTATTAATTAACCGTAGTTGTTGGATACTACACATCATTTACAACCGACATAGTTGATTTTTTTCCCGATGAATTAGTTTTAGTTAAAGATATTTGTTTGATTTAGTTCGTGTAAAGAAAAGGCTTCGGACCCGGAAGCTGCTCGATATCGGATCGGATCAACTTTAGCAGAGGTGTAAAAAACATCGGGACAAGTGATCAGTGAGGATGATCATCATTTTGACCCGGGACAGCCGCCGAGGGTTCCCGAGGCACAAATTTGGGGTGTAAAGAATAGAACCACTGTCCCGCCATGCATGTCGTAAGAGGCGTCCAAGGGTTCGCTAAATGGGATGCATGTGTCCAAAGGTAGAAGTCTATGCGTTTGGGGGCCTACCAAACCAATGTGCAACGTATACACGTTCTTGGAAAGATCAAACATATCACAAAGAGTGATTAAAATTGGTCGTAAAGAACGAACGCAAGAAGAAGATATCCCAGACAGGTTGAAAGGGCTAAGATCTCATTCGAAACATTTCCGCTTAGGCTTATGTTCATGGTGACGATCACTCCAGTTCTGTATTGATTAATCAATCACATCGCCGTGTGCCATAGTACAGTGTTCATGTCTGAAATTTCGTTTCAACCTACCACTCTTAATTATAGGAATGTTAATTCATAGGGTGTCCGTGATAAAATCATCGATTTCATCAGCTTCTCTTCCTAGACATTGAAACAGTTTCTTTTACTAACTTATCACAACTGTCAGCATATTTTACATATATTAATTTATATCAAATAGCGTATACCTGTTGAGTAGGTGTGTTTAAGTAATCTGTGGATAAAAGAGTCTGCATTTTAAATAAAGGGGAAAAAGAAAAGTTTCATGGCTCCAAAAAAAAGTTCCACAGCACCAAAACATGTTAATAAAGCATTTCCACAAAGGAAACGAGGAACTCATCAACCAAAAGTTAAAGGTAGTAAGAAAGGTGAGTTTTAGCCATATTCATTTCTTCTTAGTGTAGCTGTCTAGTTATTAAAATAAAATTGTTTCAAAACAAACACACAAGTTTATATTTACTTGATTTCTTTTCCACTTTTACAATATCAGGTACATTCTGCTGTGCTGATGTATCATTTGTGGATTATATTTTAATTTCATCCGCCCGTTTCCAGGGCCCGCAAGGAAGAAAAGAATAGTAACACTCACTTCAAGGCATGTAGTAAGATCTTTATCTTAATTACATGATTTTATTACGCCCGATTGGGACCGCCCAAATTTGGGTGTATATAATGGAACCACTGTTACCTGCCATGCATGTCAAAGAGGGTAATAAGGGGGTTTGGCTGAAATCGGATGCATGTGTCCTAAATGTGTAGAAGTCTATGCATTTAGGGACCTACCAAACCAACGTGCAACGACACACGTTTTGGGTAAGATCAAACATATCCCAAAGAGTGATTAAAATTTATTGGGAAAGAGAACGAAAGCAGAAGAAGACATGATTTTATTGACATCTTGATCTTTAGGTGTTGTAGGATGGTGCCAGCTGGAGGTCACTGCATTTGCTTTTGGCATCTCGTCCCTTTTATTTATTGAGTCTTGTAAATTTGAAATGTTCCTAAATATTTGAATTTAAAAACTTGCTTTACTCTGGTGTCTATTTTTTGTTTACAAGAAATCTTGAGGAACTCCAACTGACATGCAGCTAAGAGGCAGCCCATCTCATGGTTTAGACGAGCATACAAAACCGAACACATAGAAGTATGTTTACAAAGAGTTTCTGTGTCAATATGATACCATGGGATCTAATTTTGTCTAATTTGATGAATATGCTTCAAATGATTGAATCTGAAGATATGTGGGAATAGGTGGACATCATTCAGATAAATCTCAAGAAAAATGACTTGGCGGGACATGCCGGGACATGCTGGAGTGCGGGAACAAGCTGCTGACTTGAAACAATCCCCCGACTCAAGTGGGCAGAAGATGGACAGAGCTGATATCATCAATGCAGTCGCCTCATTGTGACATAGGTGGGTCTCAGACACTGGAACAGTTCGAGAATTAGGCGTTAAGTTTGGACATGCCAGACAGTGCTGCCTTCGTGGAGAGAAGATATAGTAACCCAATTTCTCATGGGTGCTGTAAGCAAATGGACTTTGGGATGGTTGTAACGGAGGACAGAACAATGGGAATGCCCAATGTGCCATGACGCGATCGCATAACATAACATAATTTTGTCCTGTTTGATTTCAACAGATAAAATCAAATCAGAAACACAAGTCACCAAAACAAGTCCTGTTTCTCCTGCTCAGAGTCAACTAGATGTTCAGAAGGGGGAGGGAACTAATTGTTCTGAAGAAATTTGATCTTATTCTTGAATATGGACCATGCATTGGTATTGACATACTTAATTTACTTGTTTATTGATATTTCTCTTTTTCTTCATTTTCTTCTATTTTCAAGTCATTGGTCATGCAGCAAATATAAAGATGCTGCAGCCCGAAAAGAATAACATACAAAATATGCAAAGAGATTGATTAATCAACATCGAACTGGCATGTTGGGTGCTGGATTTGTTGAGGCATGGATTGGGGCAACCCATGTACAGTCCTATTGAGACGGCGATAAAATGTCGGTCTCAGGTTCTTCTTTTTCTTCGCATTCTCACTAGATTGGGATTTCGGATTCTCTAATAAAGCCAGCCATCTGCCTCAGATTATCAGTCACACCACACAGTTTGTCTATGGACGTTAGTGAAGTGGCCACCTTTTTTTCTTTCTTAAGTCTGCACACGGGGGGAGTTCCAGGATATAATTCATGATTTCTCCTTCCTTGTTTGTGCCGACCTCTTCCCCAAATAAGTTTTGGCCACCCTTGTGATGGTAGGTCTACATTCTTTCTGTGAGGCTAAGTCTCCAAGGCAGATTACCATAGAATCCAGTATCCCATTCCTCATTGTGAGGGGTCGTGCACCATGTTATGCGCCTTCGGGCCCGGTGCATCCCTTTTCTCAAGTATTTGTTTGTTAGCATTCCCCAGGGTCTCAGGTTCAAGTGAGACATAAAAGAAATCTTTATGAGAGAGGCCAGCACACCCGATTTTTGCACTGCTGTTTATTTATAGGTAGCTTCCCAGATCCTACATCATTCACCTCTTACACATGCCTTGTAGGTCGAGTGGTCCAGGCACGAATGGGCGAGTGCTTTTATGATATGCATTGTGGGTCACAGTATTACTATACTTTGGGGACCCTAGAGTAGTTGATAGTAGCTCGGCCTGCTAGCTGGAGACACCTATAGCTCGGGTTCGAACCACTGTCCGCATTGTTCGAGCCCCCTGGTCTTACCAGGACGATAAGTGAGTACCTCTGAAGTCGGAGAAATCTGCCTGTATGCGAGGGAATACAATTACGAGTACATTGGCACACGGCTGCCAGTGAAAGAATTACAATTGCACGCTGCGCCATTGTAAGAAATTGGAAAAAAGGTTTTCACGCAAAAATTTAGTTTCAGAGATGAAATTGCTGAGTTGAAAGCGACGAAAAAAAACAAAAACTATACTTTGCTTCCCTATTAGGTCTCGGCAACTGCACAGTGGTTACCGGGCCCAAATTGGGGTGTAAAGAATAGAACCACTGTTACCCGCCCACATGTCGAAGAGCCACTAAGGAGGTTCTGGCTAAATCGGGTGCATGTGCCTAAACGTGAAGTCCATGCGTTAGGGCCTACCAATCCAATGTGCAACATATACACGTTCTTGGCAAAGATCAAACATATCACGAGTGATTAAAATTGGTGTAAAGAACTAATGCAAAGAAGCAAAGAAGAAGAAGATCTCAGCAACACACTGGTGAATATCACACAACTGACCCTCTGAAGTCAAGAAGGCATGCCTGTATGGTGGGAGACACTGATAATAAGGAAAGCATGTCTTCACGCAAAAATCAGTCAGAAGGGCCATACCAGACTATGCCTGAATTTATACCCAAATAACGCAAGCCCAAGAATCACCAACTGAATCTACTGTTCTCATCATTACAAGGTATTTAATATCAGTAATTTACTATGGTTACTGAGAAAGCGGGCAGTAGCGCAGTTGTAATGAACTTTTTCTTAGGCTAGGGTCTGGGTTTAAACCCCATAGTGGCTGTGGAATTATTTAAAGACTGAAATGGCTCGGCTCACTCCCTTTAACCCTAGGAAAAACACTGGGAAGTAAAGGCGCCGCATGATATTGACCACATCACCCATTGTGTGTCGAGGGTCACTGGAAAATACCGCCCAATACCCCGAAGTATTCTTTCATCAATTTCCCTTATCGACTACCCGGTGTGTGTCATAAACAGGGAGGTGTGCTTGAGGTCTTCGCCTGTCCCCATAGTTTGTTTTGTAGGGTTGTTTCTGTTGGCCGATTTCATTCTCACACTGCTCAGGCTGTGGCGGTCTTGCAGGATGTGCTCTGGGAACTGATTTGGTGCTCTACTTGTGCAGGCACCAGTCCCTGAGACCCATTCTATGGAGTGTGCTCTAAGACTGCAGTGTCCCCTTTCTGTGGAAGACTGTGGTCGCGCTTCTGTTTAGTGTATTTATACTGTCATGCTCTGCGTTGTATCCTCTGTTTGTTTTTCTCCACATCATTTTTCTGGAATGTTTAGGAGTCTTTGTTTCTGAAAGCTTTTTGTTGGATTCTTTGTTAGGCTCCCTCCAGCCCTACCCCGAGGTAAAAAGGGTTCTTTACTATTGTTTTTTCACTATGTTTATTCTATCTATGTTGTTTTAGAAATATTTTGATGCTGCCATTCACAGGTATCAACTTGCTTTCAAGGCTGGTGGTCTTTCAACTTCGCAGTGTGCGGGGAATTTTTCCCGACCGAAAAGGCTCAGGTCAACCCAGCCTCAACTGGGTACCAGACATGCTCTGGGAAGTAATGGCGGCCGGCGTGAGTTTACCACATCAGCCATCGTTGCCGATGGCCAAAGAAAAATACAGGCCTAACACTGGATTGCCCTATATACCACGAGGTATGAAAGGGTTCCTTTACTTACTTTACTTTTATTCACAGGTATCACCCGCATGGAGCGATGGGAAAGAGCAAACAAACATGGATTGAATCCACCTGTGGAGGTAAAGAACATCATTAGGGACATAAAGATGATGAGGTCTACAGGAGTGGTGGAGGTTTAACTGGACCAGGGGAAAGCTGTGTTTTTACAAGCCATTTGTTTTAAAATAAAAAAACCCTTTAGTGTGGCTCCTAGTAAAAAGGCATCCCAACCCAAAGCCACGTAGGTGACTTTTTGGTCCGAGGAGTTAGGGAAATATATGGGACCCTTTGTATCTGGCTAAATGGATTAGAGCACAGCTCCCATGTGGGAGATCAACCACGGTACGGCCAAGGAGTTTTTTTGCTGAGGGCATAAAGAAAAATCAGAACCTGATCAGTTTCGCAACGAATGTGCACTAGCCATGCAACCATTAAATTCCACAGGCACACTTCCTCCCCCTTTTACTATCTATAAAGCGGAATAACAGTCAGTAAGTACAGTTTTTTTAATGTGACACTTTGTGGCGTTGAGGTAAGAGGCTCACATGAAACGCTCTGGATCTTTTTTTTCCCAGAGATTCCTGATCTCAATATGGGTGAGATCAAGTTCCTCGTCCTATTGGTGATTGATGATAAATGTAGTTTGTGTAGAGTAGACTACAATCCGCTGCCCATGCACAATTCATTAAAAATATTTTTAAATTTTTGCACAAATTTTTACCATATCCAAAATTACATCGGGGACCACACCCAAGGGTTACGGTCCAAATTTGGGGTGTAAAGAATAGAACCACTGTTACTAGCCACGCATGTGAAAGGCGACTAAGGAGGTTTGTGAAATTGATGCATGTGTCCTAAACATGTAGAAGTCTATGTGTTTGGGGGCCTACCAAAACCAATGTGCAAATATACACGTTTTTGGCAAAGATCAAACATATCAAAAAGAGTGATTAAAATTGGTCATAAAGAACGAACGCAAAGAAGAAAAGAGGGGCCTATCAAACCAATGTGCAACGATACAGTCTGGCAAAGATAAAACCCTTATCACAAGGAGTGATTAAAATTGGTCGTAAAGAAAGAACATGAAGAAGAAGAAGACATCAGGGCAGACAAATTAACTAAGGGGGGAGCAAAGCCACAAATCCCAACACAAGCGATTACTTTATAATATGAGCAGATTGAAACATGTTGTCATTCTCGCTTTAGCACAGGACACAATCGAATCTCTCTCACACATTATACAAAATTCAAGATTGGCAATTCAGCCATGGGACAGGCACATCAGACTGCAGAGCACATACTTCAAGACTGCCCCAAATATGACAAACTGAGGCAAACGACTGGCCTAATGAAACAACACTCAACAGAAACTACAAACTTCTATGTGAGCACAAAAGACAGTAAAGGTTCATAAAGAGACAACATTGAATATATAGACAATATTTCAGCAACCCAAAGGAAGGAAGGATAAAAGAGACAACATTGAATATATAGACAATATTTCAAGCAAAACGAAAAGGAAGGAAAAAACTAGAGCAATACAGGAACAAAAAGAATCATATCATCATATTCCAGGAAAGAAAACACTATCAGGCCATTAGAAAGAAGCCAGTAAAGAGATAATTACCACTATCTAGATCAGTTTTCCAAATGGTGTACCCCTCCCTTCGTACGCTGAACCCGCTCAAAGGGGGGGATAGGGGTTAAGAAGAATTTGGGGTGTTGGGCGATAGGTGTCGGTGGCCCCTTAAAGAAGAAATTAATAATAAATATTTTAAAATAAATTATTTTCCTGATTTTGCGTGTTTAATAATCATTTAAAATATGAATTCTCTATTTAATTCATCTTATGCCCATCTTACACGATCCATTTTTTCATAAATTGTCTATTTCAAGCATATAATCATTTGAAATTGACAACGATTACAGAAATATATCAATTTTCTATGTCAAAGAGAAATAAGCATGTATATGTGGGGAGGGGGATTGGTTACCTCTATAATGTGGAGGCTTACAAAGTTTATGTTGCAAAGTGGGCAAAAAGTTTGGAATCTATGATCTAGATAGAGCGAGGCAGTTGATAGTGTTTCACTCAGAATTGGACACAACAGACACCTCATAAAATAAGACTGGTTGATCACTCATATCTGATGGGGCAGACAGTTGAACACATCCTGCAAGATTGTCACCTGATGAATCAACTGCGGAAAGAACACTGGCCAATAGAGACAAACATCAACACAAAGCTGTTTGGAAGCCTTGATGAACTAACAAACACAAAGCATACATCCAGAGAACTGGGCCCATTGTGTAGACATTGAACATCAGTAAACGAGAAGAAAACATCCAGGCCTATCGCTGAAATTAATCTTATCCTCTTATCTAAATTAATGGCCATAGTTCACCCGTGTAGTGCGGGCCACAAGGGAAGCAAAGAATAGTACCACTGCAACCTACAATGCATATCTAAGAGGGACTGATGTAGGCCCTAGGATGCTAACCTAGTAATAAAAAGCAGGGAGAAATAGATGTTGACCCACTTGTAGGTGCATAACTGGCACAACGATAATCTCTTAGACCAGATCACAAAAAATCACACATAGTGGTTGACAAGTGGTTGATAGGGAGCATAAAAAGAAGAATGGTTATTAATTGGGCAGATTTCTCAGTTATAATAATTTGTAATATGTCATTGCATTATTGTATCTGTTTTATTGCCAGTTGGCACATAATTTTATGTATTCTGTTTTGAAACAGCTTATGGAATGACTACACTACTCTAAGATAGAGCCACACAGGCAAGTGAAGAAAGAGATTGGCCACCTCTTCATGTCATCTGTGGCATTAGAAGCCTAACTGATTCGCTACAGAGTTTTTTTTAGCCTCTGGACAGAATTATTTTTTTAGTTCCCCAAAATTGTGCTTGTAGTTTAGCAAAACTAAATATTTCTAAATATGATGATCTCTCCTCACGCCTTTTAACCTGGATTTGTGCATAGGCCCTCAGCCAACTCATGCCAAGTCTTCCTATCTCTAGCTATCTCCTGAGCTTCCTCCAGCTCTGCTTATATTGTTGATCTCGCCTCAAATCTCATCTCTATGTATTTCTAGGCCTCCTTTCTTTTACTGTCTGTGGTTCCAGGAAAGCACCTTCTTGTTATATACCCTCTGGTTTTATCAAAGTGAGTCCTACCCATTAGTTAGTCTTTCCTCTGGGCTCAGTGGCGCATAGGCAGAGGTCATAGCTCTCCATGTCTCGCGGTTCGTTGCTATTTGCTTTAAGTCTTTAATGTTTACTAGGCCCATCGTTGAGCCTTCTCTGGTGATAGTTCTACGCAGAGTCTCTCTTGGTCTTCTCGTTTTCTTTTTCCCTCTGGTGTCCATATGAGGGATTGTTAAGGGAGTCTTCTCTCATCCATTCTAAGTGTGTGGCCATTGCCAGCAATTTATTTTAACCTATTGGTTCACTGGAATCTGTCTGTTCTTCCATAAGTTCCCATTCATGACCCTATCATATCATCTCAGTCCCTCTATTCATTTCTTGGTTCACTGGAATATGTCTTGTTCTCTCCATAGTTCCTGTGTGACTCTATCATACCATCTCAGTCCCTCTATTCTGCACAGATACCAGTTGATGAATATTTTACAATATGACTTATTATCTATCAAGTTGAAGACAAATGGATGTAGTTTCACAAAATATTTACTTTATTAGCAAATATAATGCAGTGTTAACTATGCAAGAAACATATTCAATTAGTAACATGTCCCTTTCATCACAGCTCACCTGAATGTCTCTAGCAAGTTCTCCTGCCTCCTCCAGCATCATGTTCAAGGTTTCTTTGATGTCCTGCTGCCACCTTCATCTTGACCATCCCCTGCCTAGTACTCCAGGAGCCATGACTTCCATTACCGTTCTCTAAAAACCACCGTGACGTTTAATATGGCCAAAATATTTAATCTTCCGGACATGATGTTATTTATGAGCCAATGCCCTTGATATGAAGGTCTTGTAGGGTTTGCTTTCTCTTCTCGTACATATTAGCATGCATAAAAATAGCCAGTGTGATGATGGGGCCACAAGGGAGCAAAGAATAGTACCACTGTGACCTACAAGGCATGTCATAAGAGGCGACTGAGGTAGGGGTCTATGGAAGCTACCCTAGTAAATAAAAGGCATTGCGGAAATCGGATGTGCTTGCCTACTTGTAGGTGCAGAACTGGCACAACGTATCAACACTCTTAGGCTCAGATCACATACAGGTCACACAGAGTGGTTAACATGAATCGATATGGACTAGGAATCCATCTCACTTGCACTGTGACCAGGATTCTAGAAAATATCTAAATGGCTCCACAAGGGCACAAACCCGAAACCTTGACGCAGAGGCGTGCACCAACCTCTACGCACAGAGCCTCTTTTTATGCAAATTGTTATCTGTTTTAGAGACAACCAGTGCCATATTTATATATTATTGCTTTATAATTGAACAAGAGGCGTGACCCAACCTCTACGACACAGCTCATCTTTTTATAACATTGTTATCTGTTTTAGAGACAACCAGTGCCATATTTATATATTATTGCTTTATAATTGAACAAGAGGCATGCACCCAACCTCTACGACACAGAGTCATCTTTTTATGCAACATTGTTATCTGTTTTAGAGATAACCAGTGCCATATTTATATATTATTGCTTTATAATTGTTTGTTGAATAAATATTTATACAATTTGTGATTTATTAAATATATAATTTTGAAATCTTTTCAAATGTTGTTTAAATTTTGTTCAACAACAGAGGAACAACTACAGCAACACATTAACAGACTCCAGTCTTCTTCTTCTCGTCATGTTGTTCAATGTCTACACAATGAGTCCAGTTCTCTGGATGTTTATTGTTGTGTTTGTTAGTTCATCAAGGCTTTCAAACAGTTTTTTGTGGATGTCTGTCTCTGTTGGCCAGTGTTCTTTCCGCAGTTGATTCATCATTTGAGAATCTTACAGGATGTGTTCGGCCGTCTGTCCACATGCACATGTGGTTATTATTAAATAATAAATACACGTACATTATTTTTGTGGGGCCCCGACTCTCCAGCCCTTAATGATGAGCCGCCACTGACTCCAAGTTAACATTCAATGAATACAATATCTTCGAAATCGACCACTTGTTAAACCACTCTTGTGATTTGTATGTGATCTGAGCCTAAGAGTGCCTACAAGTAGGCCAGCACATCCGATTTCTCTACACTTTTATTTACTATGATAGCTTCCCTAGATCCTACATCAGTCACCTTTTACGACATGCCTTGTAGGTCACAGTGGTACAATTCTTGTTCCCTGTGCAAACCCCAACACCACACAGGCTGATATGCTCCACTCTAAAACAATCAACAACAAAATGTTAAATTATTAACAACACTTTATTAATTCTTCAAGTGTTATTAACATTTGTTCTGTTTATATATTTAGTGGAATTTTTCCGACCCTGACGTTCTCAGGTCGACTCCAGCCTCAACTGGGTACCAGACATGCTCTGGGAAAGTAAAGGCGGCGTGATGCTGACCACATCACCAATCTTGTGCCGACGGTCAATGAAAAGTACAGGGCTAACACTGTATTGCCATATATACCACAAGGTATGAAAGAGTTCCTTTACTTTTTACTTACTTATATATTTGCTTTATAATCATCATCATCAGGTGCCGTTCGGCTGGAGTGCGATCACGGATCTCCAAAAAACTCTTATCTTTGGTTATTGGTTACTAAACTGACGTCTATTGCATACCGGCAGACCCATAGGTGCTCAGTCTCCCCAACAGATATCGAAGAGTATGCATACTGATGGTTCTTGTGGTTCGCTGATTAAACACACCTCCCACTCTGCCTCTCAGGCATCCAGTTTGACTTGTACAACGGTAACTCCAAACTGCCTAAATCGCTTTATCGATTCAGCATTGATGTTAGTGTCCTCATCCAACAGACAGTCATGAAGAGACTGAAGAATATCCTCCTTATCCATCATCAACTCTCCAACAATCGATGCTATTGATGCAAGCTGTCGACTTCTCTCATTGCCGTAAACACCCGCATGCCCAGGACAGTATATCCACTGTAAGCCGCTGGAGGTTAGAAACTTTCTTTGGTGTTGCTATCAACTCGGATGTTGACGCTCTACGTGCCATGAAGTCAGGCTATCAAAAATTTTCTCTCACCTACCTCAATTTTACCAGTTGTTACAATGTGTTCTAAACCTCTCTTCCTCATCACATGTCCAAAAATGATGACTACCTCTTTCTTTATATTGATGATGATAACTTTCTCTGTGTCTTGACCTCATCTCAACACTAGTCATTTTAGCAGTCCATGGGATTCTCATCATTCTTCTGTAAAACCACATCTCTGTGGCCTCCAGAGATTTTTCGATTTGTTTGTTTATTGTCCATGACTCGCATCCGTATGTCAGTATTGGTTCTATGAAGCACTAAATAGCTTATAATATACCATTTAAAACCCAGCATCAATGTCCAAATGTGTTTTCAAATACTGAGACGAAACACATAAAAACAACAAAGTAATATAGTGTTACAAA
Organism: Arion vulgaris; assembly: GCA_020796225.1. Lineage (NCBI taxonomy): Eukaryota > Metazoa > Mollusca > Gastropoda > Stylommatophora > Arionidae > Arion > Arion vulgaris. Next base: position 13,263 of record JADZMA010001708.1, read on the forward strand.
GTATAAAAGCAATATACAGCGACTTTTCTACCAAAAGGTCTTTCTCAGCACAGTATGTTATTTCTGAAGTCGGAAAGGCTCCTGAATGGCGAGGACACTGATGATAGGGAAAGCAAGCCTTCAAACAAAAATCAGCCAGAAGCACCATACTAGACGCCCTGACTACCCTGAATTCATAGTGATGAATCAGTGTGGTGCAGGGGACCTAAGGGTAGCAAAGAATAGTACCACTGCGACCTCAAGGCATGTCGTAAGAGGCGACTGATGTAGGACCTAGGAAGCTACCCTAGTAAATAAAAAGGCGCAGAAAACAGATGTGCTGGTCTACTTGTAGGCACATAACTGGCACAACATACAATAGTTCTTAGACTGGAATCACATACAAATCACATAAAGTGGTTAACAAATGGTCGATATGGAGCGGAAGAAGAGGATATCTTCACTCTAGTAGATCTACAGTGTGATACAGAATATGTGGCAGGGGACATCTGTTGGCAAATGTGTGTAACATGGGGTTGATATTCTTGGTCTGATATCTCGTCTCTGGCAGATCTATAATTTGGTCACATTTACATTTCTCGGACGTGTTAACATTCAAGGTGGCACAAATGAAGATGTTAAGATTAGAACACAAAAGGCAAGATCAACATTCGATATTCAGAAGAACATATGGAGCTCAACAATGATCAGGAATAAAACTTAGATAATGATATTTATCTAAATATCCAGTCATATTGTCTGCATGCAAGTGGAGCAAAGAATAGTAACACTAGGCCTACAAGGCATGTCAGATAGAGGTACTGAGGTAGGAGTCTAGGAAAATACCCTAGTAAATAAAAGCATTGGAAATTGGATGTCTGGCACTTGTAGGTCATAATTGGCACAATGTACAATTTCTCTTAGGCTCAGATCACATACAAATCACAAAGAGTGATTAAAAGGTGGTCGATATGGAACATTCAAAGAAGAAGAATACAAAATACAAGATTAACATCTGCCATTCTGAAGAACATATGGAGTTCAAGAATAATGATATTCAACTCAAATGTCAAGGCTGTTCTTCTGTATGGAGACCAGAGAACAACTAAGGGGAACACCAAAAGTTGCAGCATCATCAATAGATGCCTTCACAGGATACTCCATCTGCGATGGTATGACAGGACCACAAACAAGAAACTGTGAGATAGAGGGACAACGCAGGTGGACAAGAAAAAGTGGCAGAAAGTGGCGTTGAATAGACACACGCCGAGTAGATCTCAAACCTCCGCCAGTAGCACCAGGCCCAAATTTGGGGTGTAAAGAATAGAACCACTGTTACCTACCGCACATGTAGTAAGAGCTACTAAGAAGGTTTGGCTGAAATCGGATGCACATGTCCTAAATGTGTAGAAGTCTATGCGTTTGGGGACCTAACAAACTAATGTGCAACACATTCTTGGCAAAGATCAAACACATCACAAAGAGTGATTTTTTTTTTTTCATCCGCTTTCAACTCAGACGAGTTTCATCTCTGAAACTGATTTTTGCGTGAAAATCCGTTTTTCCAATTTCTACAATGGCAGCAGCGTGCACATTGTAAATTACTTTACACTGGCAGCCGTGTGCTCAATGTACACTGTAATTAGTATTCCCTCGCCATACAGGCAGATTTTCTCCGACTTCAGAGGTACTCACGTATCGCCTGAGTAAGACCAGGGACTCGAACAAATGCCGGACAGTAGGTTGAACCCGAGCTATGAGGCGTGTCACAGCTAGCAGGCCAGCTACCTATCAACTACTCTAGGCAGTCCCCCTACAAAGAGTGATTAAAATTGGTCGTAAAGAACGAACGCAAAGAAGAAGATCTCAAACCTCTTAGTCGGAGATGGCTTACCTGAATGGCGAGGGACAGTGATTATAAGAAAAGCAAACCTTCACGCTAAAATCAGTCGAAGTGCCATACTGGCCACCTGACTTTCACCTCAATTCATATTGGGTGAACAAAAGAAGACCTCCTGACAGCATCATGATATGGGCCCTCCGATGAAACCACCAGGTAATATAGGTAGGGAAGACCCAGGAACACCTGGAGGCGGGAGTTGAAAACAGAATGCAAGAAAATTGAGAGAGTGGTAAAATCTGAAAGATACATTGGAAGCCTTGCTTGCAGACATGTGCCTTAGGGGTGAAGATCTATAATTTGGCTGAATTTATTTATAAACATTGTGTGTTCTGATCAAAGCCTCAGTAAAGTTCTAACAACAACAGAAAAGACAGTCACCAACATCAGCATAAGAAAAAGTTAACAGAACTGCTTGTATTACATATTACATTGAGAAACAAGAAACACATCTTACCAGCACGCACAGATTCTCCATTAGAGGCTACGAAATCTTCCGGCAAGACAGGGAAGACCGACCCAAGAGGGGATC
>JADZMA010001709.1:0-15665 GCA_020796225.1 Arion vulgaris
TCAGGCTGCGCCCGGCACGACATAGCGGCCAGACGCCGCTCTCCGGACGATCCTCGCGCGCCAGACCACCGTCTCGCGCACCAGCCCGGGAGGCGTGATTGCGGCTTCAATCTCGCCAAATTAATCCCAAGCCGCGTATCTTCACCTGATGGTCGCTGCCCCCCAGAAAGACCACGGCCCCATCTGCACGGCGACGCGCCACATCGCCCGTGCGATACGCCGCTGCCCCGGACAGTGCGGATCAGCAGAACCGATCCGCCGTCAGGTCAGGCCGGTTCAGATAGCCCCGCCCAGTTGCCGCCGCCCAGATGCAGATGCCCGTTCATGCCCGGCGCGACAGGCCGCAGCCGCTCGTCCAGAACCAGCGGGGCGCGTTTTCCCACACCGGCCATCCGATCGGCACAGGCTGCGACGCGTCATCGGCGCTGGCAGGCCAGTAGCTGACGTCGACGGCGGCCTCGGTCAGTCGTACAGATTTTGCAGTTCAGCCTTCACCGTCTGGTGGAAACGATCGCGCAGATCCGGGCAACTCTCGCCGCTGCAGAAGACATGGGTCGTCTCAATCCCTTCGACGCGGGGTCGGCGAGGAAGGCCGACAGCATCGACGGCACGAAATGCAGGTCGGTGATGGCATGGCGGCGGATCAGGGGGGCGATGGCGGACGGATCACGGTGCGCGCCGGGCGGCGCCACGACCAGTTCTCCGCCGAGATCAGGGCGGAAGAACTCCCAGACCAAACGTCAATGTCGCGGCGTCTTCTGCAGGATGCGGCTGTGCGGCCCGATCCGTACTGATCCTGCATCCACAACAGGCGATGGCGATGGCGCAGTGCTCGACCAGCACGCCCTTCGCTCACCCGTCGAACCCGGGGTGTAGATGACATAGGCGGCATTCTGGGGGCGGCGTCAGCGCCATCCGAGGCGTCGATGGCGCATCACCGGTCTGGGCCACGACCGGGCCCAGCAGGCGCGAGCCGAAGGCCACGCCCAGATCGTGATGGGACAGGACCACGCCCGCTGGGCCATCTGAACAATGGCGGTGATCCGATCCGGCGGTGATCCAGATCAAGCGGCAGATAGGCTCCACCCGCGCGCAGGATCGCCGCCCACCACCAACTCCAGCGAACGCGGCAGGGCGACGGCGACTGGCTTTCGCGCGTTACGCCGCGCGCCTCACACCGCCAGCGCCGCCGTGCCTGGTCCAGCTCCGCATGGTCAGGGTCTGATCGCCAAAGGTGACGGCGGGCGCATTTGGCGTCGTCGCCATCGCCTGTTCCAGCAGGGCCGTCAGGGTGACGTCGGAACCGGTGGGCCGTGGCTTAAAAGGCCCCCAGCTCGCGCTGCGTCTCCGCGGCGTCCTGGGAACCTGATCCAGGGTCTCCGCATCCGGGCGGCCGCGATGAAGGCGGCCAGCCGTTCGCCATGGGCGGCGGTCTCTGACGGAATAGAGGTCGGGGTTGGCGTCACCTCCAGCGTCAGATCGGGCGTCGGTCGCCCCGGGAAAGGGGAAGCTGATGTCGTCAACCGGGCCGTGCCGAGGATGTGCGGTCGCCTCCAGCCTCGAAACGCGGCGGCTGGGCGAACGGGAGGGCATTGATCAACGCCGTACAGGGGCCGCGCCCCGCCGATCAGGCCCCAGATCGCGTCGCAGTTGTTCGCGCGGTAACGGCCCAGCCGCCGCCCCCGTCGATCAGGGCCTTGGGGCGTCAATCAGTTGCGCGTCCAAAGGCGCGTCTTCGTCCCGCGTCAGGCGCAGCGGCGGCGTTCATCACCATGGCGGAACACGGGCCGAGGCGCTGCCCCTCCCCGCCATGTGGCACGCCGATCACGGCTCCTCGGGCACCGGCGAACCGGCGCACAAAGGGCCGCGCCCAGCACCGTTGACATCGGGCCACGACAGGCGCCCGGCGTCGGCCCGCGCCTTCAGACAGGCGGTCACCTGGGGCGGCAGAACCCGTTCGGCGCGGTGAAAACTGTGAGCGGTGACCGCCTTCCCCGGCGCGGGTCCAACTTCGGGCGCATCGCCCATGACCGCGCCAGTAGGCGGCGTCGGCGACGCGCTTGTCCGATGTGCTATAGGCGGCGTCTTCGCCCAGACGTTCGACAGGGAAACCCCGGCCCACGGCGGCCCCCCTGCCCGCATTATAGATTTCGGCCACCCGGTTCCAGCAAGCCCATGCCAGCATCGTCGCCAGATGGTCCCGCAGGCCCACAGGAACCGCTGCGGCCCGACGACGAACAGCAGATTGGGGGCCCCAGAGGATCACGGGTCAGGTCGACCGGCGTGTCATGGTCCGCTGCATGGCGGCCAAGGCCTCGGCCAGCGGATCGACCGCGCCCGACACATCGATGATCTTAAAGCAACGGACGATGCGACGGTCCAACGCCTGACTGACCGCCGTCCTGATCGCGAAACGGACGGACAGGATCTCGGCCTGGGCCGCCATCTGGTCCACAGCGACGCGGAAGGCGTCGATGTCCAGCACCCGCGAAAATCCACATAGTGGGCCGTGTTAAGATCGGGGTTTGGGGGGTCCATGCGCTGGGCGAACCACAGGCCCGACTGGGCCTCCGTCAACGTCCCGGCCGTCGCGGCCGCGCGTCCATCATCCATGGATCAGGCCTCGATCCCGTGCGCCTTCTGGCGCGCCTGCACCACCCCACCATCCGGCCAGGGTCACGTGCTCGGCCAGTTCGCTGAACTCCAGCGGCACGCTCTGCTCCACAGCAGGGGCAGGTTCAGGGCCCCCAGCGAATCCCCGCCCCGATCCATCGATTGTCGTCATCGGCGATGGCATCCGGCGCTCTCAGCACGGCGGCGATATCGGGGCGCATTGCTCAAGGTCAGGCCAGATTTGGTGGGGATGGGCTCATGTCAGTCGTTCCAGAACGCGCACGGTCGACAAGGCGACGGCGCAGGTCGCGGCGGCCCATTGAACCGCCGCCATGTGTTTCTCGCGCGAGAAGTCGCCCAGGGCATCCGCGACGAAGAAGGTTCGATGTCGCGCTGAAACCCTTCGCCCGCCGTCAGCTGGCAGCCGATATGGGCATAGACGCCGCAGACGATCAGTTGACCCCGCTCCCGCGCCCGCATCACCGTTCCGGGTGCTGCGCTGGAAGGCGCTGGCGATGTTTGACCAGCACGAAGTCTGATGGGATCGGCGCCAGTTCGGGCAGGATGTCCTGATGCTCGGGCGCGCGGCTCATGCCCGGCCCCCAAAAGGATCAGCCCCAGCCCGCGGTCGCACGATCCTCTCCCTTGCTGGCTTTGTAAAGCCCGGAACCCCCCGTCGCCGCGCCCCTCGATCAGGCGGGCGATATTGCGACCGGGACCTGTCAGGGCTCAGTATCCGCTGGATAGGGCCGCAGGGAAATACCCCCTAGTCGTGCACCAGCAGGGCCGCGCCCTGGGCTCCAGCGCCCAAGGCGCGCGCGACGCCGGATTTCATTTTTCGGTCGGCAGCGCGTAGGCGGGCGGTCGGCGGCCGGGTTTTACGGTCATGCGGTTTCTCCCTTGCGCGTCCACGCCCCTGGCGCAGGGCGGCGCGCAGCTCGCGCCGGCTGATCTTGCCGACGGCGGTGATGGCGAAGTCCTGACGAAGACGTCTGGTCCGGCACCTTGAACTCGGCGATGTCGCGTTTGGCCCTCCAGGCCTTGATCTCGAGCCGCGCGCGCAGGGCCGTTGGAATGAGTGAAGGGGCGGTGCGTTCGCCCAGATAGGTCGGGCGTGGGGACCCCGCTGCGTCGAACACCGCCGGGTGGGCGCAGGTGATCCTCGACCTCTTCGGCCGAAATCTTCTCGCCCGCGCGGTTGATGTGGTCAGTGGCCCGGCCCATCACGACCAGAAAACCCTCTGGGGTCCGGCGCACGACATCGCCGGCCCGATAAAAGCCGTCGTCGGTGAAGGACCGCGCTTTGGGCGCATCGTCATTGTGATAGGCCCGGATCGTAGGGGCCGCGCGTCGGCAGATTGCCGATCTCCCCTTCGGCCACCGGCACGTCCTGATCGTCGACGATCCACCTCGTCATCGGGCTGATCGGACGGCCTGCGTCTCCACGATAAGGTGCTCGGGATCACCCAGACGGGTGTAGTTGGGCCAGCCCTCGGCCTGCCGACACCTGCTGCAGGGTGCAGTTCAACTCGCGACGGACGCGGCGGGCGGCTTCGGCAGGAACTTGGCCCCGCCGACCAGCAGCACCTGAAGGCTGGAGATGTCATGCGCCTATTGGCCGCCTGCATCCACAACAGGGCCAGCGGCGGCACCAGACCCGTGATGGTCACGCCCTCACGCGCATCAGGAAACAGACGTCCGGCGATGGCGACGGGCCATCACCCCCTGTCGCGCCGACACGATGGCGCCAATGGCCGGCGAACTCATGGGGAAATTAGGGCGGCGGCGGGCCGTCAGATAGACGCTGTCGGCGCTCACCCCACTGATCACCGCACTGTCGCGCACACTCACAGATAGTCGTCGTGAGTGCGGGGATAAGTTTGGACGGGCCCCGTCGATCCCCGGAAATCTGCGGGAAGGCCACCTGCGACGGATCGGGGTCGGTCGTCGGCGGGAAGAAAAGAAACGCGCGGAAGCTGTCGGCGACAAACTCCTCAGCCTCGCCCACCACCACGACGTGCGCACGGGGGGGGACCTCGGCCTGAACCGACGGGCCAGGGCGCGATAGTCAAGCCGTCGCGACGATCGGCGACGACATAGGCCCCGCCTCGGCTTTCTGGCGAAATGCGATCTCGGTCAGGCGGTGCGCCGGCAGGGCGTAAACCGGATCAGCTGGCGCGGAACAGGCCGAAGACGACGCTGGAACTCCGCAAGGTTCGGCAGTTGCACCACCACCCGGTCGCCGGCTTCAGCCCAGAGCCAGGAACCCCCCCGCCGGGGTTTTCCCGGCGTGTTCAGCAGTTGGCATAGGCCCAGCGCGCGCCCTCGCCCACCACGGCCAGCCTGTCGGGATGCCCGCCACGCAGTTGCGCAGCAGGTCCGAAAAGGCTCACCTCGCCAGCTACCCTTATCGCGATAGCGTCGGCCAGGTCATCGGGCCAAAACCTGTTGAAGCGGGATCATGCGGACCTCGTCACCCCCGGGGCCCCAGGACTGCCTGGAACTTGCCGGATGTTTCGTCGGCTGGCTTCGGTCCGAGCCTCGACAATCCCCGCCCGGCATAGAGCCGCGCGGTGTCGCCGCGACTCGGCGCAGCAGCGGACGCCAGCGCCGTCGCCGACCGCATTGGTCAACCCCACGGCCCCGGCGTAGAACGCCGTCATAGCCTTCAACTGCTGGATCAGTTCGACCGCCCGCTCAGCGCGCGCCCGCCACCGCCGGGTCGGATGCACCCGGCGGCCAGTTCAGCCGAAGCCCACTCGGTCGGATGCCGCAGCCGCCCCTCAATCCGCGTGCCCAGGTGCCACATGGTGCGGGTCGAGACCAAGGCCGGTCCCGGCGGCGCGCGCAGTTCGCTGCAATGGGCGTAAAGCGCATCCAGAATGGCCTCGCCCACGGCGGCGTGTTCGCGACGATCCCTTTTCCGACCAGCGGGGCCTTGGACGCGGGCCCCATCCTCGGCCAGTCAGGACTGCGCCGCGCCAGCCGCCAGCGGATAGGACAGGATGCGCGCGCCCTGTTTGGAGATCAACAGTTCGGGCGAGGCCGACCAGACCCCGCATGGCGCCGCCTGCATCCTGGCCCAACGGCGTGATGAACCGCGCCGCCGACGGGTCCGCCTTCAGCGCCGACCACAGGTGGGAAGGATCAATCCGCCCATCGGCCGTCAGCTTAAGACTGCGCGACACCCGACCTTCTCCAGCGGAATTCGCTCGCCCGCCAGATCCCCGCCAGGCCCCACCCACGGCCCCCGAAAAGCCCCCGGTCGGGCTGGGGCTCCATCGCCAGTTCAACCGCTTGGGGGCGGAAGATTGAACGGCCGGACGATTGGCACGCTGCGGCAGAACAGACAGTCATCGGCGTTGCGGTCAAGCGGCGGCGCGACCAGCAGGCGGGGCAGGTTCGCCGACACGGCGTCCCGCCAACGCGTCGAAGGACCTGCACCCGTTCGCCCAACGTCGCCGCGGGGCCCCGGCCAGGCGCTTTTCCAGCCCTGTCGAACAGCTCAACTCCGGCGTGAAATGCAAAGGGCCCCAGTTCATCTGCTGCTCGGTCGACGCCTGCGGCGCATCCGACAGGCCGCCGCCGATCTGAACTGGCACATCAGGGATTTTCCCAAAGCTGAGCGGGTCATGACTCCACGGGGAACAGGTCCCCAAGCCAGGCCCGCATTTGCATATCATTCTCAAATCAGGGCATTACAGCGGCGACCTTCGCCGAACGCGTGCAGATTAAATCCGCCGCCGGTTGGCCTGCTGCGGCGACACGACCCGCCATGCGGATGCTGATCATCGACGACACCTGCCCCCGCACCCTTCATCGCCAAAGGGCCCGCAACAGGGGCATACGGTGGAAACAAGCCGCCGAGAAGGCGAAATGGTCTGCACATGGCGCTGGACGGCGCTTTGACGCCATCGTCGCCGGCCGGATGATGCCGGCCCGTCCGGCGTGGACATGGTGCGCGCCATGCGGGCGCGGACCTGCGACGCCTGTGCTCATGCTGACCGCCCTGGGCTCGGTGGAGGATCGGGGCGAAGGGCTGAACGCCGGGGCCGACGACTATCTGGTCACCCTTCGCCTTCAGCGAACTCAGCGCCCGGCTTCAGGCCCTGATCCGACGCCCGCCCTGGCCCCCGCGCCCGACCCGCCATGTCGTCGCGGATCTGGAAATCGACGTCACGGCCCACCGCGCGACCCGCTCCGGCGAGGTGCTGGGAAATGACCGCTCATGAGTTCAAGCTGCGGGGATGCTGGCGCGCAACGCTGGTCATACGGTGACGCGCACCATGCCGCTGGAAAGCCTGTGGGTTTCCCTCGACCCGCGCGCCAATCAGGCGACGCCCACATCAGCCGCCTGCGCGCCAAGGTGGACCGCGGCTTCGATACGGACCTGATCCCACGATCCGGGGTCGGCTTGTCCTCAAGGACCCGCGTTAAGGCCAGACGCCCTTCGATCTGGTCGACCGCCAGCCTGCGGTTCGCGGCGGCCTTTCGCTGCTGTTCGGCATCGGCGCCCCCCGGTCTGATCGTGGCGGTCGACTATGGCCCGATGCGGTTCGCCGAGGCCGGGTTCGTGACGGCCTGACCCCAGATGAGGTGATGCGCGCCGACGCCGACCGTCACGGCAGCGCTGCCCTGGTGCGGGGTTGAACAGCCAGACCTGCCCGCGACGCCCGCCGCTACCTGCTGCTGGTCGTCGCCCCGGACAACCAGACCTTTTCCAACGGCCTGCGCGGCAAGCGGTCAATGACACGGGCTTCCGCCGCAACCTGCCACCAAGATGCGCCAGCCCCGCGGGCCCGGATCAGACGCCCAACATGCTGGTGCTCAGCGCCATGCCCAGGACGGCGCCCTGCTGGCTGTCGGGCGCGCCCACCCAGCATCTGGACGAGTTGCGCGGCGGCGTGCGCCAGTTCGCCTTCTGGAGCGGACTGGTCCTGTTCTTCTCGCCATCGTCGGCGGGCTGACGGCAGGCTGGCTGTTCCTGCGGGCGTGGAGGGAAACAACGCCGTGGACCGCATCATCGCCGGACGGGGGCGACCCGTCTGCCCGCCATCGGCTTCGGCCGCATCGATGCCTGGCCCAGAACCAAACCGGATGCGGGATGGGCGGACCGCCCACGGCGCTAAAAACCCCTGTCGGAAGGCGTGGGCTGAACTGCGCCCCGCTGACCCGCGTGCGCAACCTTTGGGGGACGCCGCCCCCTGGGGCGACCCAGACCCGGCCCCGACGCCCTCGACCGGGCCCATGCGGGCCATCGCCAGCAGCCTGTTTAAAGGGCCTGCTGGCGCTGGCTCGTCGGGAAAGCAGCGCGACGGAAAAAAACCGTCCCGGTCGACGCCGCCCCCCTGGCTCGCACGGTCTGCGACATCATCGCCATCGTCGAAGAGGGTGGCGGCGCGCTGAACGCCCCCCCGCGGCCCCCCATGGTCGGGCGATCCCCCCCGGCAGGCGCTGGCCCAATCTGATCGAAATGCGGTCTTTCACGGCGGCGCATTCAATCCCCGTTCCGTCGGAAAGACGACGGCGCGCGCCTCGCGTGCCCGAAAGGCCCGGCATACCGGACGACCAGCCAGGGCCGCCCCTTTCCATCTCGGCCCAAACCCGATCCGGTTCCGGCCGGGTCGGCCCAGGTCGCCGCGGTCGCGCGCCCCACGGGGCGCCGTCCCCCTTCGAAATCGCCGGCCGAAGGTGGGTTGATCCTGCCGACTAAAAATTTTGATTTTTTTCTTTTGGGACGATACCGTTCCCCCGGGGCCCGATGGGCCCTGTCCCCCCCCCCCACCGATCAGCCGCCCGCCTTCAGCCTCCCCGCTGCTGGCCGCCGCCTGCATCGGCAGCATGCGTGTGGCCGTCGCCGTGGTCGGACCCATGGCGCCTTGGGGTCTGGAGCCCTGGCATGTCGGCATGGCCGGACGCGGCGGGGTCGCCTGGGGTGCTGATGGCGCGCTTCGGGGCCCCGCGCCGCTGGGGGGGCAGGCGCGTCCCGCACGCCCCGGCGGGGTTTGCCGTCGTTTTGCCGCTGGCCGTTCCAACGCCGCCCCGCTTTTGGGGTTTCCCCCCCCCCGCCAAAAACCCGGGGGCGCTGGCCCCACAGCCCGGCCCTTACCCCCCGTTCCGCCCGTCTGCGCCGGGGTGCCCACCCCAACCCCGCCCCGCCCTTTGGCCAGGCGCAGTCCGCCGCCAGCCTGTCGGCATGGGGTGGAGGGCGCAGCGGGGCTTCTGGCGGGGGGGAATATCACGCCCCCGCATCGCCGCCCCCCCGTTGGGCGCTGGTGGCTCTGGGCTTTCCCGCCCGCCGACGAACTGCGGCGGGCCGCAAGCCCTCCCCCTGGCTGCCGATCCCCGCCTGCGCCGTGCGGTCTTCACCGCCTTTGCGGCCCTTTCTGCGTCGTGGCGGCCCGGTCGTGGGGGGCCGTCGCTCTGGACCGTTTTGGCCGAACGACGCGGCGCGGGTTTCCGTCCCCCTGGCGGTCGTGGGGTGGCCGTCGCGCGATGGTCCGCCCGATGGACTGGTCGCCGATCGCTTCATCCCATGGCGGCGTCGTGGCGGCACCCGGGTTTCCCTGCGTAAACCGCCGACACCCCCCCCTGCGGGGGCTGACGGCGGGCGGGGGCGGGCGGGCTGGGCACCCCGCGACCCGGCGTTGGGAATTTCGTCAGGGGGAAAAAGGGGGGGCCGGGCGGTCGCGCGGGGGGCCCTGGCGGCGGTTTCCCCTATCGCTGGAACCCGGGGCCTATCAGGCCTGCCTGGCGCGCCTAAACGGGGCGACGCTGGTCCACCGCCCCGCTGTGGCCCCCCGCGTCTCCCACCAGAACAGACCGCCTCGGTTTCCGCCCTCCCCGCCCCGTCGCCACCCTGGGCGGCGGCCGGGGTCCCACCATCCAGTGGTCGGGGGCATCCTGGACCGTCTCCGCTCGTAATAACGCCCGGCCCCAGCGGCCCGAAAAAAGTTCGCGGGCCTGCGCCGGGCGAAACGGCGGGCGGCGCGCGCGGCAGGATGGCCCCGCATCCCCTTCCGCCAGAGAGGGGGCGTCGCAAAAAGTTTTTGATCGGCACAGGACGCGGCGGTCCCCTTTCCCGGCCCTACCCGGACCCATCGCCAACCCTTCGCCGATCAAAGGTCACAGGGGGAGGGGGCCGGGTCTCCCTGCGGCCGGTTGCTGGACCGGGTGATGGGCGCGGGGAAGATAATCCTCCGGGAAAACCATCGTGACTGCAGGCCCGTCCCGCGGGTCAGCCGGTCGAAGCAGATCGCTGCCCCTCCTCAACCGCGCCGCTGGCGCCCGACCTTTCGCCGTCAGGCCGTGCCGGGGCCCCCTCGTTTGCCCGGGGTCGGCGCCCCCTCAGCGCACCATAGTGTCGAGGCCAGATGGGCTGCGGACCTCTCGGTTAAGCTCGGTTCGCGCGCGGTTCCCCATCCCAGCCGTTCCCCGAACCCCCCCAAAGGCCCCGGGCCCGGGGGGTCGGGTCTGCCGCGCGGCCCGGGGCCAACAGGGCGTCCGCGAACTGGTCTCCAACCGCGCCGGATCGACTCTCGCCGGGCGATGCCCCCGCCCCGCCCCCCGCGCCGCGCATCTCGTCGAAAGCAGGTGATAAAACCTGAAATCAGGTGTTGGGGAAAGACCCCCGACCACCGGGGTTCGGTTCGCCATCCCCCCGGGCCCAAAACCCTCGAGATCTATATGCGAACGCTCTTCTCCACACATATCCATAGCCCCCTTTCGTGTTCCGGGGCCGCGCCCCCCCCCCGCGCTCTCATTTTTGGGGGCCCAATGCCGGGTGCGCATTGATGGGTTGTTGCGTGATTTTAAACTGCTGCCCCAGTCCATTCCCCCGGCGCCGGGGCGACGCGCCGTCCCCCCTCCCTGCCTTTGGGGGGGCCCCAATGTCTTTGCAAGGTCTCGGCTGGCCTGTGACCCAACCATCCTTTCCTCTGGCTCGGCCCCGGCTCAGTCGAGGGGCCAGACCGATCCCCGCGGGCCCGTTCGTGACATCGGGTACCGCCCCCCGCGTCGTTCCCCTGGCCGCCCGTCAGCGTCATCACCGGGGGGATATTGAACGCCACCCCGTCAGGCCTGGCGGAACTGCGAACCTCCCCGGGGTGACCGGGGGCATCACCCGACCGGGGCCTTTCCCCAAGATCACCATTCGCCCTGCCCGCAACTTCGCTGGTGCGGGTCGATGGCCCCCGGGTGGGCCCTCGCGCGACATCGCTGCCCGATGGGGCCGTCAGGACAATGGATCTCGCCCGACGATCAGCGCTTGGGTCGTGCGGGGCCCCGATTCGTCGCTGTATGGGGGGCCCATGGGCGGTGTATCAACATCATCACCCGCAAAATCCCCGACTGCGCGGTTCCCCAACACCTCCTACACCGGGGCCCGGACACCAGCGCGGCGGTTCGCTGGGCTCAATGTCCCCGGGCCCGATCACCACACCGGGGCCTGCGCCGGGCGCCCCCTACCCCCCACCAATGCCGACAAGTCAACATCCCCAGCAACAACGGCACGGGGCGTCGTGAAAAAAAGCCTGAACGGCGGGGCTGGCGAATCCAGAACCACCTTCTCGTTCGAGGGCAGCTCGGCCTTGAAGGCCGCTTGCGCCCCGCCTGGTGCCAGACCCACGGCGTCCTGGGCCGGGCGCCTTCGGGTCCAAAAGAACGCACAAACCCCGCCAGCCATGAAGGCAAAAGGTCGTTCGGCGACCCCCTGGGTATCTATCCCAAAGCCCACCACAAGGCGTGGGCGCCGGGGGTTCCCGGGGAGTTCGAGGGAAAGGATCGTCGACGGCCCTGCTGAATTTTTGAAAGAACTTCATCTGGCCCAAGTTTTGCCCTCGGCGGGCCGTACCTGAAAACAGCGCCAACACGGCACCGTCGCCGGGCCGTCGCTTCAACGGCAATGTCGTCGCGGCGCGCGTTGAAGGGGGACACCCCGCCATCTTCGCCCAAAACCAGGTCACCCTGCGCGAGAACCTGCCCGACCCCCGGGGCGCGCCTGGACAGCCCCCCACCGCGGACATTTCAGCCCCCGCGCCTATCGGTCTGGCACCCGGGCCCAAACCCGGGCCATTCGCGGGGGGGGTTCCAAGGGGGTTCCGCCCCCCTCGCTGGAAAACAGCGCAGGCGCCCCCAACTCGGGGGGCCCGGGTGCCCGGTCTGATCGGGATGGGGCCCGGGGCAAGAACGGCAATCCGCTGCTGGACGGGCCCAAACCGATCACCTACACCCCCGGCTCATGCTGGATGACCAAACCCGGACCAAGCCCGGGGAAAGCACCAGCTACGAGGTCGGCTTCTCGTAGGGCCCCAACTACCGTTTCCCCCCTTTTCCTCACCGACCGAAAACAAGATCCAGTACGCCCCGCCCCTTTTACGAAGGTCGCTGGTGGACCAAGCGGAACATCCGGCCCCCGCAGGGGCCCGGTGCCCGTCGGGCCAGCCCCCTTACGATCTGCGCTGCGCGGCACCCCCCCGGATGTCGGGCCAGAATCGGGACAGGGCGCCCCCGTCCCACGCCGGTGGTCGGGCTTCGCCTCGCTGGACTGGGCGCGACCCGGGGTCTCGGCTTATGCTGCGGCCCAATCCCGGGGAACAGCTCGGGGGTGCCACCCTGACCAACAGCCACCGAGTTCGCCTGACCACCGCCTTTGGGCGTCGGACACCGGACCCTGCGCGCCGGGATCACCAACCTGTTGCCGAGAAGATCGCGGCCTGGGCGACGGCACTATTCTCCTGGTCGGTTTTTCTTCGTCGGCCGACCACTCGTTTTGTTTGGAAAAGCGTGATCGCCATGCTCAAAACTCCCCGCGGCGTCGCCTCGGCCCCCCTTCGGGGGTTTCGACCGTCGCCTGCCCTCGCTCGCCACGGCCCAAACGGTCTTCCTGCACCGGAACCCCTGCAGGGGGCTCGGGCCGCCTGGCGGGCGCGGCGCGCCGCCCTGGCGGGCCCCGGTCCCCCACGGGCCCGGGCTTCGCCCCGGCCCCGTCACCCTGCTGCAGGCCGACCCCCTGCGCCCGGCCCCATCTCGCCAATGCAGAGGGGGGGTTTGAGCCCGCCTGCCCCGCCCCCGACCCCGCCGCGGCCATCCGATCGTGGTGGTGTCGCAGGCCCCGAAAAGTGGTGGCAATCTGAAGATTTCGCCCAATGCCGCTGCGGGAAAAGCAATTTCCCCCGCATCCCCCTCGCCCCTGACGCGCGGCCTGTATCAGACCCCCTGGGCCAGCGCAACGCCGTTTCCCCGGCGGTCGGTCGCCCCCGTGCTATCCAGTTGCTGCGTCTGAACGGCGACACCCTGGCGGTCGGGCCCCGCACCCGCCCCGCCGCCCCCCGGGCCGTGCGGGTGAAACCTCTGACGGGGGGTCTTCGCGGTTTACGGCGTCGGCGTCGATACGCCCGACCCTCGGGGTGACCGACCGCCAGAACAGTCGCCGTCTATCGCCAGAGCGACCTCGCTGGTGCGCCATTCGATCCCGGGGACGGTCCCACGCCCGCGCTCGTCATCGATGAGACGGCGTCCGCCCATTACCCCCCCCTTTGCCGAGATGTGTCTTCGACCCGCCTGGCGGTTAAAGGCATAAGATGTTGGGTGGGGCGACCTTCTCGGCCAGCCTGTCCTTGACGCCCAGGCGCGCCCGCCTGTCGTGGTTTGAACCGCCCAAATAGTCGCGGTCATAAACACCCAGACCGACGCCGTGGGGCGTTTTCAAGGTCGCGGGCGCCCGGGCTTCGCGGGGCCGACCCCGTGACCACCGCATCTTCGCCGCCGCCCGGGCCCGAATCTGGTGATCCTGAACGGCGGGGGACGCTCGGTCATCGCTGACACCCCGTGGGCGCAGGCCCCCTGAACTCGCTTCAGCCTGTCCCGCCGCGCCTATTCACAACCCCCGGCACATCACCGTCGTCGATTCGACCCGCATCGTCCCCAAACCTGCCCCCCCCGACCCCCAAACCCGTCGCCGCCGGCCCGGCCGTCACGCCGCCGTCAAATCCGGGGGGCCCGGTGCGGGACGACAGCACCCAGGATCCGCCCCCCCCCAAAAGCACCCCCAAACCCGGGAAGCCGGCCCCGTGCCCCCTTTTTGCGCCTGCCCCCTGGCCTCGGGGCGTGGGGGTTGGGGTTCTCCAGCCCCAATCCCATCCCCTGGCGCTCGGCGTAATATTGTCCTTGCTTGCCGCGTCAGGCCGCGGACGTGGCCGACATCAATCAGAACAATGGATCCATCATCCGCCGCGCCGGCATAGGGATCTGAAACCCCACCGGCCCGGCCTCCTCGTCAAACAAAACTGTGCCCCGATCGTCGCGCATTCTCCGTTGACAGGACGAACCCCCCGCCTTGCGACCCTCCCACGGACAATCACCCGCGGCGAGGATAGGCTGGGATGGTCAGGATCATCATTGCCCAGGCGGCGTGGGGGGGTTCCTGAACCACCGCCCGCAACCTCCCCCCGGCGGCGGTCGACTCAGGCCTGGGCCCCCCCTTTTGGACGGCGAACACGCCAGCCCGACCGCGCACAGGAACCCCCGGGCCCGCCAGGCCGGGGGACATCAGCACGTACGGTTTTGAACCTCTGCGCCATTTCAGTTCACCCCCTGCTTCATTCGCGCGGCGACCCCCCGCCGCCCAGTTCGGGCGGGTCCCGGCGACCGGCGTCAGCGCGAACCTCAGCTCCCCCGGCCCCGCCTTCCCCAAATGGTGAAACCCGCCCTCCGCCCCGCCCGGCCCGCCTCTGGGTTCGACACCCAGGTTCGTGAACGAAGGGCCGGTCGGCGTTGGGGTCGGCGTCGACCCACGATAGCCGTCCCCGGTCCGATACGGCGGCCCTACCCCTCGCGTCCATTGACCGAATGGTCCGGCGGCGGGCCGGCGTGCTGGGGCGCCTCCTGGGCCGATGCCGCCCGCAAAGACCATCCCCGCTCGATGCGAACAGGCCGCCAGCCCCCCAGCCCCAATAAACCACCACCGCCCGCACCCGCCCCCCCCCGACCCCTAAAAGAACAAGGATCGTGCGTTCAACGGCGTATTAAAAAAACGGACTAGGCGCGGGTTACCCGCGACCCCCAACGGGGCCCCGCACGAGTTTCTGGCTGCCCCGCCGCGGCATTCAGCGGCGCGCCCGCCTGGTGCCCCGACAATAAATCCAGGGGCCTCGGGTCCCCATGCAGATCATCAAAGGCGGGGGCTGTCTGTGCAACCCCGACCTGTCCCCCCTCAGTCAGCCGCCCGCCGCGATGCCTTAGCCCCCTCTCCCCAGATTGCCGCGATGCGGGCGGGGGATCTTTCTGGGGGGCGCAGCGGCGGGTCGCGGGCCCCCAGCGCGTCGCGCGGGCCCGATCGGCCTCAGGGCCCCGGGGGCAAAGTCGGCCGTTCGATCGACCCGCGAAACCAAACCGGCTCAAGGGGGTTTAGGCTGGCCCGCGCCTGGTCCCGGGCCCGCCCGATGCTTTGCACGACCAGGGGTGGGCCGTCCTCTTCCCCAGCCAGGTCAAAAGGGGGCCCAAAACCCTTTGGGGGGGCCATCCCTTCGGCCGCGCCTGGTTGGCGCGACGCTTTTCCCCTGGACGGGAGAAGGACAAAACCCAACAGCCCCCCCAGGCAGCCCGTCCCCCGCCCGTCCCGGGGGCCGCGGGGGTTTATCGCCCCTTCTTGTCCGCCTCCCCGACCGGCGGAACGCGATCGGGGGAGGGCTGGGTCGCGCCGCCGCGAAAGCCGGGGCGATGTCGACCCCGAAACAGCGCATCGGGGCTCCGAAAAACGCCGCAGCGTCAGAACCATCAGGTTGCGGCACGTTCCGGGGCGAAGGCGATTGCAGGCAGGCGGGGTCCAGGCCCCCGACCCTTCCCCCTCGGTCGTTGCCGGGAAAAAACCCCCCCAGCGCCAGGCGCGGCAACAACGACCGCAGTTCTTCGACGCATAGACCGGGCGATCCCCGGGTGGGGGATTTGGGACTCTCCCGAACCGGGGGCGGGCCCGTTGGCTGTTGTGGGGGACCTGCTGCTGCAGAACCGCGGCGCTGGGTCAGCCGGCGGCGTTCGTCCCCTCCTGGGGGCGG